>JAWQRP010004919.1:0-11306 GCA_033557875.1 Quadriops clusia | reverse complement strand
TTGCAAGGACTAAATAAATACATATATTTACGCATAGTGATATTGGTAGCTCGATGGTGGGAGGGAGGCCAGTCTCGCCGATCTCTCATCCTCGTCCAACACTCGTTACATCTTTATTTAGGCTTATTTGTGGACCTATTGCCTTCAATATATGCAACCGGTACGTAGTTCTGCATGGTCAACTATCTGTTTATCTGTGGTACTATTCAAGGCTGTGGCCGACGGTGTCGTGTCGCCGAATTTTAAGTTTAATATCTTGATTTTGACGCTGTCACAAATGACATTTAAGTATTTTATTAACCTAACTATCAGCTATTCGAAGCTTTTACCGACGGAGCGGCTGCATTTTGGGTAATTTTTTCGCTACACTAAGAAAAATGATCGCTAGACATCACAATCTATTAGTTGTTGAAACATTTTTTTCTTGTTTAAAGTTGCGAATGTGCTTTAAGAACTTCACCAATAAATAAGATAGGATACCTTACATTATTATATGTCCATGCAATTCATTATTTGTTTTGTATAAACGAATTGGAAACAAACTGATATTTGATCAATCAATTTATTCATTTTTATCAGTGTAGTTTTCCTTACGGACGGTCAGATCCACAGATCCGCCGATCCGCAGATCCACAGACAGACAGAATAGGGATTTTATATATTAGATACTTATAAAATAATATTATAAAATGCGAAAAAAATGTGATTACCTGTTTGTCCTGTGATATCCTTGGCCCTGGCCCTCAACACTCTCCCGAATTCGCCTTCTCCTAGAGTTTGTTCGATAATCAGGTGAGTTCTGGGAAACTCCCATTTAGGATCGGGCTGTAAGAAAATGCTAAATAAATTAACTGTCTCCGGGAATAAATTAAGACCTTTCTTCGCCTTTCTCGAGCTCCTCATATGTAAAGCCAGATGCGACTAGTCAACAAAGCGTGCAACGCGAGTGTCCCTCTATAACATCTTGAATGGCTCTATCATATTTCACATTCATATTCTCGAACAAATTGGGTATAGGATGTACAATGTTCTGTTTGCAACTGAATTCTAGATCGTAAGTGTAGAGTAACTAGGCACATTGGAAAGAGACACGGTGGCTGCCTCTAGAGTTTATGTATGGTATAGCGCAGGATGTGCAAAGGCTCCTTTGCAACCTCCGCACAAGAGGCATGATTTTGTTTAGCTGTTATGAAGCCTTTGTTCCTTTGGGGTTAATTATATATATATATATATATATATATATATATATATATATACATTTACATATGTAGGTACAGAGGTGAAAGGAAATTAAGCTATACATTTTTGTTAGTAGGAATCCTACATGTAAACTAACGTCTAATGAAACTAATGAAACTAACACTAATGAAATTAAACGGTGGAAAAACGAAGGCATGAATAAAAAAATACATTTTGCATTTAATAGAGAAACACACCGAGGAATTCAAATCTGAATAAGGAAACGGAGTGTCTAAAAATAAACGGAGTTGCCCGTTCGCAAGTTTTGAGCGACTTCTTGCGCCCCGACAGGAATTATTCATGTAATCCTTGTTGTTTTTAATACTCAACGTCCTTTAATACCCCTCTAAAGGAATGAATTGTTGAAACTGTTAAAACTTGGGCGCTAGAAAATATGGCGAGGAAAGCCGTTTTGCGCTGTTCCTTTATTTAAATAATTCTTCGCAAAGGTACTTACCGCCATTTTGTTGACATAGTTAACGGTGTGACCCAAATGGCCCGACATATCGAAATTCAGATGGATCGTATCGGGCAGGACGCCCCTGTCTACGTAGTCTGACAAAGGAACATTAAGATCTTGAGTGTCTGAACCGAACTTATCCCTTGTGGTTTTGTGAACTCTATCCAGTTTCCAACAGGCCACGACTATGGTTACTGCCCCGCCGAGGAACAAAACCCCTGCTGCTATTCCTAGCATGCATTTGGTTCCACATGATGCCACGTCTAAACCTGAGTTCATAAAAATAGGGAAATATTACAAAAGAAGAATAATGAATACTAACTTGTAAGCAACCAACAGATTATATAATATAGAGCTAAGATATGGCAAATAAAAGGCACATAATGAAAACGGGGAGTTTTCTAGTAGGTTACAGGTTGTACACACTTATAAAAGATACTACCACATATGTGATACTACGTATTTCAAGGAATGCGTTGAATAATTCAGGGGCACAAATTTCAATGAGTAAATGCTATGCCGTTTTAGGTATCGATTAAGCGCACGTAGTTAGGATATGTACATTTATGTTTATGCAAATCCATGCAGTTCCCTGGTGTTCATCACGTCTAGAATGTTTAACATATACCCCTCCCACACTAGTGCAACCATCCGCAAAATCCTGTGACTCCTCTGCATGTCAATAACGACGCCACCAATGCCCCAAATCCATTTCCAAACAGGACACCCAATCCTAGCGTTCCAAGCTTTAATAATTTATTTCTTTCTATTTTTACTTAAGAGAAGGTACACTTAACAATATACGGTATTGTACATTTCTGGCATAGACTATTCACAAAGGCATTTATTCCAGAGGCGCAATAGAAACGCTTTTCCGAGAAAAGTAGCCCACTAACTTGTACATTCACCTTAAGCCAAGAAAGTCCCTTTTCAGAGCTTTTCTAATAGGCGGAAGAAAAGATTACCTGCCCGTATCCCTGACGAGGGTTCAGTCATTGCAAATTTAAACGTTCCTCTGACATAAAGTGGGAGAGAAGAGAAGAGAAAGCTAGGAAATCAGCAATTATACTTAGTGGATATATGCGCCAGTATTGACCGCGCGCCTCCGCCAATTGTGCGGGTATAGGAATTTGCATGTGTAAAAATTCGCATATTTACAAATTCACATATTTACAAATCCACATATTTCCAAATTCACATATTTCCAAATTCACATATTTACAAATCCACATATTTCCAAATTCACATATTTACAAATCCACATATTTCCAAATTCACATATTTACAAATTCACATATTTACAAATCCACATATTTCCAAATACACATATTTACAAATTCACATATTTACAAATCCACATATTTACAAATCCACATATTTTCAAATTCACGTATTTACAAACTCACGTATTTACAAACTCACATATTTACAAACTCACATATTTACAAATTCACATATTTAGAAATTCACATATGTAGAAATTCGCATGTGAAGGCGAAATGCGCTTTTTACTCCCATTAAGCTTCGTTAGCATTCCAACCGGCTCATTATTGCTTTATATTCGCGGTACAAACCTGATTAAAAATGCAAATAAAATAAACACTTCGGTTAACGCAGCGTAATTAAGGAGAAAATTGCTTGTTTTAATTTTCCGCGAAAAACCAACTAACTATCGCTTTGGAATATAAAATAGCTATTCTAGGGCGAAACAACACGTGGGGGTGAAATAACACGCTGTGGCAACAAAATAACAATCGTAGTGCAAAATATCAATCATAGGACAAAATAATAGTTCTAGAACAATATAATAGCTGTAGAACAACGTAAAAGCTGTGGAACAACATAATAGTTGTAGAACAGCATAATAGCTGTAGAACAAAATAATAAGTACAAAACGACAGCTAAAGAACAAAATTACATCAGTGCAACAAAGTAACGTAAAACAAAATCGCACGAGGCGCCACGCGGTAGAAAAAAACATATGAGAAAAACTAATTTAGCGACGCTATTTGTATGCAAATTTAGCCAAGTGCACATCCGGATATTACGCTGTTTTTGCGTACTATATGCGAAGTCTTATTTTCAATCGCTCGATAGACGTTGAACGCTGTAAAAGGGTCACGCACAAGATTGCAACATCGGGTACAAAACGCTGGTAGCGGTGCATTGTTTTTAACGCGATAAGACATGGTGTGTACAGCGTCTCAGGCCAGTTTCCCGGTTGTTTTCTTTAAAAGAATTTCAATTACTTTTGCGTTTAGCTCCGCTTCAGATTATCTGATTGATTTCCAATAATTCCAGAGTTGTCGCTTTTATTGGATAGTATACACTAAGGGGAAAATGCTTGATACAAGAATATCTGGAACTGGTTTTAAAAACATTTCTAAAAAACTACTTATTGGTTATAAGTTTGTTAAATACTCTTATATAGATTAGACTCTTAGGTATATAGAGTTTCTCTTTCTCTGTCGTTTTAGATTAGCAAAAACAGACTTCCGAAATAATTAGAATAGTTTTATTTTGAATTGTCATCATGAAATTTTACTATTAATTATTATTATTAATTATCTAATAATAATAGTATTCATGAGATATACTTTTTTTAAGACCTTTAAATAATTATATATTTGAGATAAGAATAATGTCAATGCTGAATCGAGGAAAATAAAATATATCTTAAAATATTTAAATGAACACTATATATTGTTATAATGAAATAAGCTTACTCAATGTGATCATGATCAATTACTGAATTGCTACCTATGATCTAACATTTTGGTTAACATACAGTTGAACGTTAAAAACACAAGTGTATTAAAAACGAGAGCCGAAGGCGCTACGCGACAAGCTCGCGAAGCGAGCGAGCCCAAAATTCCAATAATTTGAAAAAAAATTATTAGACGTAAGATCACAGTTAACAATCGTTAAATATTAAATTAAATTATTGGGACTTTAAGCCCGCTCGTTTCGCGAGCTCGCTTCCTCGCGCCTTCGGCGCTCGTTCTTTAATACACTTAACTGGAGTGTTTAACATTCAGTTGTATGTTACCCAAGATATAAGATCACAGTTAACAATTGTTAAATATTAAATTAAATTATTGGCACTTCAAGCTCACTCGCTTCGCGAGCTCGCCGCCTCGCGCCTTCGGCGCTCGTTTTTTAATACACTTAACTGGAGCATATAACGCTCAGTTGTATGTTATCCGAGATATAAGATCACAGTTAACAATTGTTAAATATTAAATTAAATTATTGAGACTTCGAGCTCGCTCGCTTCGGGAGCTCGCCGCCTCGCGCCTACGGCGCTCGTTTTTTAATACACTTAACTGGAGCATATAACGCTCAGTTGTATGTTATCCAAGATTTAAGATAATAAATAACAATGATTATTAATTACAGATTTAATTAAAAGTTTTCAATTCTTCTGTAGCATCCAGTTTTAAAGTTTAGATTCTAAATCATTTTCGTTTATTCTTTGCTTTTATGTATGTATGACAATATTTTTCCATACAACTGGATATTAAACGCTCCAGTTAACTATATTAAAAACGAGCGCCGAAGGCGCGAGGCGGCGAGCTCGCGAAGCGAGCGAGCTCGAAGTCCCAATAATTTAATTTAATATTTAACAATTGTTAACTGTGATCTTACATCTTGGGTAACATACAACTGAATGTTAAACGCTTCAGTTAACTGTATTAAAAAACGAGCTCGAAGTCCCAATAATTTAATTTAATATTTAACGATTGTTAACTGTGATCTTATATCTTGGGTAACATACAACTGAATGTTAAACGCTCCAGTTAACTGTATTAAAAAACGAGCGCCGAAGGCGCGAGGCGGCGAGCTCGCGAAGCGAGCGAGCTCGAAGTATCAATAATTTAATTTAATATTTTACAATTGTTGACTATGATTCTATATCTTGGGTAACATGCAACTGAATGTTAAACGCTCCAGTTAAGTGTATTAAAAAACGAGCGCCGAAGGCGCGAGGCGGCGAACTCGCGAAGCGAGCGAGCTCGAAGTCCCAATAATTTAATTTAATATTTAACAATTGTTAACTGTGATCTTACATCTTGGGTAACGTACAACTGAATGTTAAACGCTCCAGTTAACTGTATTAAAAAACGAGCTCCGAAGGCGCGAGGCGGCGAGCTCAATGTCCCAATAATTTAATTTAATATTTAACAATTGTTGACTATAATCTTATATCTTGGGTAACATACAACTCAATGTTAAACGCTCTAGTTATGTGTATTAAAAAACGAGCGCCGAAGGCGCGAGCTGGAAGTCCCAATAATTTAATTTAATATTTAACAATTATTAACTGTGATCGTACATCTTGGGTAACATACAAATGAATGTTAAACACTACAGCTAACTGTATTAAAAAACGAGCGCCGAAGGCGCGAGGCGACGAGCACGCGAAGCGAGCGAGCTCGAAGTCCCAATAATTTAATTTAATATTTAACAATTATTAACTGTGATCTTAAATGTTGGGTAACGTACAACTGAATGTTAAACACTCCAGTTAACTGTATTAAAAAACGAGCGCCGAAGGCGCGAGGCGGCGAACTCGCGAAGCGAGCGAGCTCGAAGTTCCAATAATTTAAAAACAAATTATTAGAGGTTCTAATGCTGTGGAAAATATTTTTACTGGATGTTTTATTGAATAGGAAAATTATTGGCATACATAAAACTGAATTAATTAAGATATACTTTAGTTTGAACATTTATACAAGTTAGAAAATTTGCTAGAATTAAATAATTTATATTCTTAAATGAAATCAATCGAATCTTCTCTCAAGAATATTGCCAATAATATATTGGTATTGAATTAAATAAATTTTTTCGTCCTCATATATGAAACAACAATACTTCACAATGCGTTCATTCCTGGCCTAAGATTTGTGTTCCCCCAGTGTAGTCAAGCCGGCCTAACATATTCCCTATAAGCAAACTCGCGATAGCTGTAATGACTAAAATTTCCATTAGCTATAGTAAAAACGAGTTTAGTCTAGCAAATCACCTTCGGTCATGAAGGAAGGGTTGTTTTTGTGGCGTGCCATTATTCATGCAAATAGTGTCTGCTTTATTCAGCGAGAAAGAGAAAAAGAATTAATTAACCCGGCTAATTTGTTAAATGAGTGGGATGCCGCGCCGCGGGGTACATAGAAAAAGCGATATCTCTACAAAAACGAAAAGTATATTATAGTGCAATGCATATTATAGTGAAAAGCATAGTATAGTGAGAAGCATATTATAGTGAGAAGCATATTATAGTGAGAAGCATATTATAGTGAGAAGCATATTATAGTGAGAAGCATATTATAGTGAGAAGCATATTATAGTGAGAAGCATATTATAGTGAGAAGCATAATATAGTGAGAAGCATATTATTGTGGAAAGTATATTATAATTTAAAGCATATTATAATTTAAAGCATATTATAATTTAAAGCATATTATAATTTAAAGCATATTATAATTTAAAGCATATTATAATTTAAAGCATATTATATAGTGAAAGTGTTTTCCCTCGCCCAATGCAATATGCACAATGCCCAATTTTGAATGTTTTGTTCCTGGCACAAAGCTCAAAAATACATCAGCCTGAACGTATTAAACTTTAAGGCAGGGCAGGAAACATTTATAACGTACGCGGCGGCAAAGGGACACGAGCAAAAAGAAGGATACAGAAACGCGTTTTACTTAACGTGAATGGAATAGAAAGGTTCTTTTCTTGCATATTTATTGAAGACCGGGAATACAAGGCTAATGGATTAATTTCCTGTAACGCTAGTCTGATTTTTCGTTGAAATTTGTCCTACTATCGACTAGGACAATGGATGATTGTTTGGAACTGTAATGGACGGCTAAAGTAATAAAGGACGTCTGGGGTGCTGAATAATGAAGGTCTGAGGTAATAACGCAGTCTCTGCGGCATCAGTAACGAACGGGGAGGCCAAGAGCTCGTGGCAAAAATAGGAAGAACGTTTCTAAAGTTTATGTTGTGCAGTAAAGCGTCTTTTATAGGAGGTTGTTAGGAAATGTACCCGTTTGGACCTTTGACCGCAGCTTTGAATATCGCAGGGCCAGATTAAGGGCGCTTAATCTTTTAGGGCGTAAAATGCTACATCGTTTTGGGTTTATTTTAGTTGGTATTTTTCTCGCTGACAATAGCTGGGGTCTGCGGGCAGGATAGGTGTCCGGACATCGATAAATTCGCGTATCATGTGAACTGTTATTCAAGCACAAAACCTGTCAGCTTGGGCTATTTTTCATCTCGGGTTTTCAGCGAATAAAACTTCCAGCGGGGTTTCTTCAAGGCCGCTTACACTATTATCGTATAAATAGCTATTATCACACATAATTTTATCTGTATATAATTATTAACTCTGTATAATTATTAACTATGCATAATTATTAACTATGTATAATTATTGCATGTATTATTATTATCATTGTTATATTATTCATTCGGATATGTATAGGAATAAAAAGTTGTTCTTTAGATTTTAGAATTTTAAGAAACTTAATTACTCACCAATCTGTCTACTCAAATTAGGTCCAGTTGTGGTTGCGTCTTCGATAAAGTTGCTCATGTCTGTGGTACCGATAGTCATAGTGCTAGTAGTTGTAGTGGTTGTCTTATTTTTCTTTTTGTCGGGATAAGAGGGTTTAAACTGGTTGTGGCAGTTACCAGTGGAATCGCAATAAATAATCCCAGAGGCTATCTCGATACCTTTTCCGGTTTTCTTGTTGACTGACAAAGGTATAGCGACTCCTTCTGAAATATGCATTCTTAAATTAAATAATAAAATATACATTAGATAAAGAGGTGTACATCAAAGAGAGTAACTTACTTTGTTCGACACAATCTTGCGGACAAATCTGATAATGCAGTGACTCCAGAGAATCACAAATACCATCAGGGCAAGTTTGCCAATCTGGGGTGCAGGTTGAGTAAAGATGGGTTAAATTGATGCTCCCTTTACCGGAGCCCCGCCACATGCACCGTCCACCGACATGGGACCTTTTTCTGAAAAAGAATCCAAAATCGATCTGGAAAATAATCTTTGAAGGCTGCAATAACGGAAATCTTTATAATTATAATAAAATAAATCTTGTTTATATCACAGGATGCCTTGTTTATGAGTAGGTACATATTGCCCTCATGCATATATCATTATTTTATTCAATTTAGAGTTAATTCGCAAAACAGCGCTGTGTTAATATTTCCTCCTAACCAGAATCTATGGTGCAATCAATTTGGCGCACAATAAATAGCCCTTTGTAATTTATTGGCTCGGCCTCATGTACCTAATCCATGCATTGAAGTAATAATAAATATAATTATTCGCGAAGTAATAACTTACCCCTCCTCGACGTTAGCCGCCCCTCCTGTTCCAAGACCGCACAATTTCATACATTCGTTTTTGTTTCTCGACTCAGAGCAACCCTCCTGAAAGGACGAGTTTACACAAGTCGGTACTGGTTCGTTCGTGACGACCACTTCTATTTCGTCGGACTCTTCTGTTTTGTTTCGAAACCAGGTAATGGTTAATCTGCAAGAATTTATGGTTGATTATATTACGCAAAGAGATTAGAGAAAATGTTTCCTGTATTCTTACATTTAAGTGGCGCAGTCAGTAGGATTCAAAACTATATACACCCCCAAAGGGAATTTTATTGCCAATTTATGAATTAATAAAATGTTCAGTTACTCCAAATTTTCAGAATCGTTTAAGTAAAACTACCAAACCTAATTAAAGTGGTATCACAAATTCCTGCCACTGAAAGTTCAATCTGGTAGAATTAATGGTTATCATGCTATTTCGATTTCCCCGTGGTTTTGCAAAGGGTAATGGCTATGCACATACGCTATTGCAAATAGAGCTGCCCAACAACGCTCTAAATTCAGCCAGATGCCCCATTCTTTTTTAATTTTTCTTTGCGCCGGATTGATTTTAATTCGATACGGAGGATATTCGTGGTATTGCAGGCACGCGAGCAAGAATTTCAACGTTCCGGGAAATTATGGGAGCATAAAATCGCACGGCCTTATTTTTCGGTTATATATACGAATGTGAAATTCTCGAGAGCCGATATAGAATTTACTATTAATATTGCGCTTTACATGAAAATACATTCCCTTGGAAATTTATGCATTAGTGGCTATGTTGTAACGAAGCGTTCCTGATTTTTCCGATTTTACACGATTTCGTTTTGCGTATCCTTGCGTATTTCTTATTATCATTAATTTTATAACCTGTTAGTATTAAGTCGAACTTTTTATATTAGCTGTAAGTTGACACTAACACATTCCCGAGTCTTACGCATGTTCGGTGGTAGGGGTTATTCCCTTTCCAGCTAGCCCGAGCCTATATAATCCCATGTACATACGTCGGTATGATACTCGGTAAGACAGACACTCGTTAAGAAAACGCACAGTACTCCGTCCGTCACCGCAGAATTAGTATCCGTAGCCGGTCATCATGATAGACATTCGCGTGGGCACCCATTAACCAGTACTTTACCGAAATGTCGAGAATTGGCCACTCTCGACTTAGCCGAATTTTTCCGTTTTATTTTATCTTTACAAATTTTAAACCGTTCAATTATTACAAGCCGGAAAGTATTTTCGTGCACACGTCGTCACCTGTACAACATCTGCCAGTATTAGGTAAAGAGAGGTTTTTGTCTGCAATTTATTTCTACCGTCTTTTATTTGAAGTGCAGAATTGTACGCTCTCTAAACTTGCTCTTACTCCTGTTGTGTAGAAATGCATGAGCTCATCTAGTACTCCGTTAGCCCAAGGTGCAGTTTTGCACAAAATTTATTGCAATTATAAATCCGGATGTGCCGTTGGGCATATAGCTGAGATCTCAGCGTGCAGACTTTGCACACGAGTAGAGTAGAGTTCTTTTTGACTTTAACGTAACCTTTGCAGAACATTTGTACTACCCGCTCTTTATAACTTACCAGAGATGCTGCATTGTACCTAACGTGCTGGCTTGCACGAAATTCTCTTCCATGCACGTATGAATGAGTCCACTATCCAGCTAGACAACATTTAGCTTTACTCCACCTGAAATTCCAGAGTGCTGGTCAATAACCAGGCTCCATAATCAAACCAGAAATTTCCTGCCCGAATGAAAAGAAGTTTGCATGAGCCCCTGTCAGAGAGCTCCCCGTTTTCCGAAATATATCTTGTATATATTTTTACCGATGATAATTATTATATTAATGATTAAATTAATTATTCCGTACCGTTTTCATTTCGACTCTAGGTCGAATCCGAACCGTTTCGTAGCTTCTTAAAATTATCGCGAGTAGATAAGAATATTCTGGTTTTTCCGATTCATTTTTCTGTAACACGAATTTTAGGTCGTGCCGAAAAGCACGAGGCTCCATTTTGTCGTGCCGCAAGCGTAAAGCTTTCCGTCGTGCTAGTCATTATATATTCCGAAACCTGGCCAGTCTCTCGTCACCGTGCCGTCCGATTTTATTTATTTTCATTTTAATGGTTTTACCATTCACTCTCGTCGTCGGATGGTTTCCAGTAACGCCGCGACATTCAATTTTGCCCCGTACCTGCGAACGCCGA
>JAWQRP010004918.1:0-11306 GCA_033557875.1 Quadriops clusia | reverse complement strand
ACAATTATTTATTTTAAGCATTTGCTTACATATTAGTAACTCTTACGCCTTGCAAATGCTTTTTATTCCTTTTACGCTGCAATCGAAAACTATCTAACGTATAGGCAACTTTAAGTGCAACATTGTACTTCTTATAGGGATGTATGCAAACTCCTTTCGAACGATCAGAACGTTAGTTTTACACAAATATCAAAGTATTCAGTACCAAATGAAACGTTAAACAATGCTACAATATCTCATGGCCGACTTTTATTTCATAAGAGTTTATCTTTGTAAAACAGAGTCGAAATGAACTATCAACGTAAATCAGAAAAATTCTTCACCAAAGACAAAATTCAAAACACAAGCCACGAGCTCTGTTTGACATATCATTTGGTGCCAAATACTTTGATATTTATAAAAAAATAACATTGTGATCGTTCACAAGAAATTTTCATAGATCTCCATAAGAAATACATTAGCTACACTTAAAGCTGTCCATACCTCAAATAGTTTTTGTTTGCAGCCTTAAATAAATTTTCTGATCTTTATTGCTATAACATTATATCATACATTTCCAGGTACTAAAAGTGGTGATTACCATGATGAAATGGACCATGGTAATTTCATGAAGTGGATTACAAAACAGTTGATTCCTAACATACCCGGCAGAGTTGTATTGGTTCTGGATAATGCTTCGTACCATAACGTACGTAAGCAAAAAAATATTACTATGTCTGCAAGAAAAGGGGAAATGGTAGCATGGTTAAATAGTCATGAAATCCCAATTGAAGCCACAATGAAGAAGCCGGAGCTCTATGAATTAATTAAATTACATAGAGAGGAAGAGCCATTCATTTTAGATGAATTGATGGCGTCTCATGGTCACAGTGTCTTACGCCTACCTCCATACCATCCAGACCTGAACCCGATAGAACGTATTTGGGCTACCGTTAAAAATTGGGTAGCAAGTCATAATACAACGTTCAAATTAGAGGATGTAGAAGTTCTGTCACGACAGAAATTTGCTACTGTCACAGCGGAGGAATGGGAAGCTCACTGTGACCATGTCATCCAAAATGAACTCAGATATATGAGCATAGATGGCCTTTTTGATGAAGTGGAAGATGATTGGGAAGAACAAATTTACAGTTCCGATAGCGATATGTCCCAGTATTTGGAATCGGAAGAAGAAGAAGAAGAATATTCAGATTCCGAGTAATGTGCAATTCATTGCAATTTGTATTGTTGATTTTATTTTTGTAATTGATAATTTTTGGACGTTCGCATTTATTTAGCATGTTTGTTTTAGACTGGGTTGCCAATAATTAAATGTGTGTGGTGCCTCTTTTAGATTTATTTAGTTTTAGTCACTAAATCCTCTCATCTTTTTAGCTGAGGATCTTCGAAACGTAAATACATATGTAAAATCAACAGAATTCGCATCTTTAATTTCAATCTAAGATTTTGATAAAATATATTCTTTTAAAAAAATTACATGTCATAACTATTATAAAAATATATTGTTTTTTAATTTAGTTTATATTAGCATGTAAGTAATATAATACACTGAAGTTAATGTTATTTTTGAATTGTCATCGTACTGACTTTCCATCCTTATAGAAAATAAAACGTTTCTGCAAAGTATGTGCTGGTTTCATTAAATAATATTAGGTTAGTCATTTTGTCGATATTTTAATAAAGCGTGTGGGAAGTATTTCCTTGGATGTTATGAAATGAATCTGTATCTCCTCGGTTTTTACTTTTTTTTTAGTTCGGCTACTAAAGGAAGTAAAACCTGAGGAGGTACAAATTCATTTCATAACATTCATTAATTACCTTGAAGGATCACAAAAAGAAAATAAAAAGTACTTTCTTTTAAATTTATATCCAAAATTTGTTTACTAGACGTATTTTCAATCAAACATGTATGCATAACCTCAATACATACTTCAATCTCCGTCGTTTATGTTAATATTGTCTACGGCACTGGTACATCGCGTCATAACCCAGTTCGCGCACAATTGATGACGTGCATGGGATCTTTACATGTGAGACGCACCCTATCACTTCTAGCAGAAATGATAGGGCGATTATACGCCCGGCTCGTCGAAGTCCGACTATTTCAGCTGTTTTCATTGCCAGGAGAGCTCCAAATCGACAAATCCAATAGTAACACCCCATTTCTTCAACTACTGTTGAACGAAGATTACGAGAGGCTGGTTTAAGGTCTCGACGCCCTCATAGAGTTCCAATGCTCACTCCGAGACATCGGCGACAGCAACTGGCATACTTACGCTCGAAATTCTGTCAATTGTAACAAATGGCAATGAAATCGAGTACTTTTTACGGACAAGTCACGATTTTGTTTACATGGTAGAGATGACAGAATTAAAGTCTGGCGTCGTCGATCCAAGCGATATGACAAAAATTTTAGCAGACCTGGAATATCTTTCAATGGAGGGTCTGTTATGGTTTGGGTGGAATAATCACGATTTTCAAGGACCCCCTGATTGTTCTTTCTAGGGTTGGACTAACTGCTGCACATACATACATAGAAGAAATGATACGTCCAATAGTACTTCCTCTTCGTCAACCCAGAGGAAATCAATTCTTGTTATTACAAGATAATGCTCGACCTCATGTTGCTAACTTATCACAACAATTTCCTCTCCAGCATGACATTGCGGTGCTTCTCCATCCATCGAGAAACCCTGACTTTAATCTCATTGAAAATGTTTGGGATATTCTTGAAAGGCGTATGCGACGGTAACATTCAAACATTGCCACCTTAGAACAGTTAGCAAACGCTCTGAGGCAAAATTGGAGAAGAATTCCCCAAGAATTAATACGCAGATACGTTACCAAACCATACAAGTTGAGGGAAGTGATACAGAAGACAGGAAACGTTACCCATTATTACAGTCTAAACGGACAAACTATCAAATTTGACCGGGAACCCTCTCTTGGTACGTTTCGGGTAACGCTAATGCTGGCAGTATGTTTAAGGAAATCTCAAGGCGAGGACAATATGAGATGACACGTGTGGATAAAAGTGTAGTGAAAAGGCCTGTGCGGTGTACGTAAAGGAAAGACCGGAAAGTCTTTCAGATATTCTCGTTTAAGTCCTCTGCTATTCAATGTTAAAATGGCCGTAACTCTGCGAAAAAAAGTTGCAGAGACCTCGGTGATATCACGTTGTACTCGCCATGAAACACCCTTTCAAACGAACCCTCACACGATCTCTCATTGCATTTAAGATTTTTAGCTTCATAGGCTGATTATGAAGGACGTTCATCTTTTAAATCGCAGGGACACAAAATAAACATTTTTTGATCGACTTGAAATATTGCCCTTGTTTTACTGATTCTTTTTGCTTATAAGAAATGTAAACATTGCAATGTTATCGCTTATGCCCTCGATGTGACCACAGTTTTTATACGACCCGGCAATTTGGCGAATTTCAAAGTCATTTTTGAACGAAATTAATCTAGTAAAAAAAATCAAGCTATAAAAAATTTGACTCAACAACATTGGAAAGAATATCTTGAGATTTCTTATGCCGTAGACTAAATGCATATTGTTATTTGCTACCGGAAGTTAGGACTGTCAAAAATCAAAGGTGCGATTTTTTCTTTGATTGTCAATAAGTTAATTAAAAATTGTCGCAGGAAAATGTATCAAAGAGAAACACATAGAGAAAAGTTCATTCTACAAGATGCAGTTGGAAAAATTAATCACAAAACATCATTCACGTCCATGAACGTGTTTACAATTTGAAAATTTTACGGAAAATTTTCAGTTTTTCGTTTCTCACGTGGAAAAAATGAGTTTTCTTAGGAAATAGAAACTTTTTGCTTAAAACATGGAAAAGTAGAGAGTTTTTCCTTTAAAATGATGTGCATAACATTTTTGGATGGTCATGTTTCTCAGAGATTCAGAGTCTTGAAAATGACCGAAGTGTTTGCTCTCTCGTAGGTGTTCCCTTAATTTTGCAGGCCAGTGTATTTTCTACAAAATTTACAATAATTCGTATCTGATAGCATAAGATACAAGTAATATTCTTAAAACATTCAAATATATATATATATATATATTTTGTAAAAAGGTTCAAGTGTTTTCCTCTACTGGAGATTTACCGCGCTCTTCTTGGCCTATGCACGTCCATGTATATGTATAAAGATTTTAAGTAAATATTGATAGAGATCTAGTTCAGAACGAGCGCATCAGGATTCTAGGTTCTTATACTAAGCACACAGAGGAAATTCGAGCAAACAAACCTTTTATCATCGAAACGTAATTTTCAAGTAAGTAGCTGTATGCACATTTTTTTTAATTATCGAAAAGTTAGCCCGGGGGGAGCTGAATAATTTAGTTAGCGTGTTCCTGGCGTGTTTTCAACCTTTGATTTTGTACTCAATAATACCAAGAACAACAACCACAAGATCAAAGAAATTTTATTTTGTTGGGAAACTTTATCTTAACATCCAATTTTCAGCATTTTTGCAACAATTTTTTCATGAAAGAATACACCTTATTTACACATAACAAACTAAATAAAATGTGAAGCTCGAATGTGCAGCAAGAAAGCATTAGAGTCGTGTTAGACGTGCGGTAAAAGCAGTGAAGCTTCCCCAAACATCCCAAAACATTCATAATCCAAATTAATATCAATATTATGGGCTTGGTCGGGGCCTGGAGTGCACAGCGCGGGCGAGGCGGACGCAGTAAATCCATTTTGCATATTAGAGTGCCTATTCTCCAGGAGAAAGCTGGGGGAAAATATCTTTAAGTAAATTTTCATGCCTATCGCATTTCCGTCTGGCATTCCAGAACTGTAAACATTACATTACTTCTCCATTCCCCGCGAAAAGCTTTCAAATCCTACCATACACTACCTTGAGTCCGGGGATCCTTACGCTTTAGTCCTGATTTTGGGCTTTTCTCAAACAATGCTGAACAGGGATGGTGTCCTACCAGTTTTATAACTCTATTGCATTTACGCTATAGATTTGAAAATTACTCAAAAGCTGTTATAGAGGTTCTTAGCTTTGTTTTCAAATTAATTTGATGTTTTCTATATCTGTCTATACATATGTAGTCGCATAAAAGCAATACTATAACATATTTAGATAAATTATATGATAGCATTGAAAATAATTATTATAATTTGTCGAGGTATTCCCTAGATAAAAATGAGTTTTCGTGTCTTAATTATTTTATTTCTATCTGCCTAAAAAATATTTATCGCGTTCTATGGTAACACAAATATCTTCTACTTCTACATTACAAAATTGAATTTATAATCGTTTGGCGGAAACATCCTGAATAACAATTCAACACAAATATTATACAGGTAATACACATAAGTGCCGCACACTACGAGTTACAGTTCCTTTGGTAATTTTCACTTCAGCTACACGAGCTATATTATCAGAGCCAGTTAATAGTTTCGTTACTCGTCCAGTAATCCAATTGCATGGCGGTGAGTTTTCTTCTTGTATGACCACCAAAGCACCTTCATAAAGTGGACCTTTCTTCGATTCCTTCCATCTCTTTCTGGTTTGAAGTTCGGATAAATAGTCTTTGCGCCATCGACGCCAAAATTGCTGGACGATTTGCTGAACTCTCTGGAACCTCACTAGACGATTCGAATTGACATCTTCCAAAGCTTCATCGACGACAGGACTTAACGGTCTTCCGATAAGAAAGTGACCAGGAGTTAAAGGACTAAGATCGTTAGGATCAGAACTAAATGGAGATAAAGGACGAGAGTTCAGAAGGGCTTCAATTTGAGTGAGAATAGTATAAAATTCTTCATATATTAAAGAGGATGAACCTAGAATACGATTCAAATGGTATTTTGTTGACTTTATTGCGGATTCCCAAATTCCCCCGAAATGTGGAGATTTTGGGGGTATGGATTTCCAAACAATGTCCTTGTTAATAAGAAAGTCGTTAATTTCATGTGATCGCAAAAGTGTCGCCAAGTGAGTCAATTTGTTTTTTGAACCAATGAAATTTGTTGCGTTATCTGAATATAAACACGAAGGTTTATCGCGCCTTGAAACGAAACGTCTTAAAGTAGCCATGAAGCAATTTGTACTCAAATCTGAACAAATGTCCAAATGGACCGCTTTTGTAGAAAAACAAACGAAGACACATATGTAAACCTTAATTTGCTTACAACCTCGTGTTCGTTTATCTTTTATGGAAAATGGACCTCCGAGATCCACACCAACATGCTGAAAAGCAAAAGACTCGGTAACTCGCTCTGATGGTAAATCTCCCATAAGTGTAAGAGTATAATTTCTTCTTTAAACATTTCACGTTGTGCAATTTTAACAAGAGTTTGCATTGATGTTCGCAACTCATAAAGCGTTAAATTTCCTGTACATTTATTCTCTGGAAACTTGACATTTTTAATATATCGTAAAACATATGCGAAAGTTCGTTTTAATTTCATAAGACTATAGAATCTATTAAATAAACCTAAACTATCTAATGTTACCTCAACTAACGCTGTACAATTCACATGTCTTATTTCGTTTTTTATAAAATCATTTGAAAATTCATTATTATTAAGAGCAGGAAACTCGATTGTCTCTTCTAATAACACACGCGGTCCGTTCCACCATAATTCATAATTCTCCAAAAACTTCGCGCTGCAGCCTCTGGTCAACATATCAGCTGCGTTATTGCTTGTAGTGACATGATGCCAATTTTCCGGTTGTGATAGCGTTCTAATTTCTGAAATTATGTTAGATACGTATGTCTTCCATTTTTTAGATTCACTGTTTATCCAGCACAAAACAATCGTTGAATCGCACCAATATTCACAAGAATCAATTTTCAATTTGATTTCATTCTTTACTCGATTCATAAGTTTTACGAGAAGCAATGCACCACAAAGTTCTAGGCGTGGCAGTGATACATTTTGCAATGGGGCTACCCTAGATTTGGCACATAATAGTTTAACCGACTGATTTCCAATTTCGTTTCTTGATTTTACATACACACACGCTGCATATGCTTTCAAAGATGCATCGCAAAATCCATGTAATTCTATTCTATTGGCGTCATTTACTAAAACAAATCTCGGAATTCTGATATTGTTAATAGGGTGTAAATCGCGTACGCATTTTTGCTATTCGTTAATTAATTTTGAACTCAAGGGTTGATCCCAACTTAATTTCTTGCATAAAAATTTTGAACCGAATGTAAATTGGACCTAACAACCCCAAAGGATCGAACACAGTACATATTTTCGATAAAAACTCACGCTTCGTTATATGATCACTTACTTCGTGTAATTGAACGCAATATTCTAGAGAATAATTTCACCAAAATAGGAAGTAGAAGGTTAACACATCCAATCGGAATTTGAGGCTTCGCCTTTTGCTTTCTGCCCAATTTGGGCTCTATTTTGAAAGTCTGCATTTAACTGATCAAGCAATTCTTTTTTTTTCTCCAGATAGACTTCTGTCTTTATATGAAGAATATCGATTCCACCATAATATTCGTTGGCAGGTGCAATCGATTTTATTTAGCTTTGGCAACTTTTTATATTTATTTTATTTTTAAGAAATATTTTTTATTAGCGTCTTTTATGGTTTTCCCAGATAATTTTCTTTGGCCTCCAGGATATCACTCTTACCAAACATCTGATTACTATCACTTTATTATTATTTATTGGCAACCTATGAGAGAATTATTTCATTTGTCTGTGACAAGTTATAATGCCCTGCATCGTTATTATCCATAAACTGGGAACATTTGTATTAATCGATGTATAGTAGGTATATCTTGATATTGACCCCATTCTATCATAGTTGGCAGATGATTTATATTCCTTTTGTTGGGCTACGCTGGAAATATCCTATAAAGGAACAATGTGTTCTTGTTTCCTAAATATATGGAGAGGAGTATTTAATAAATCTCCTTTTAAATATTTACAATTTTCAGTATGTTACTATTTAATGTTGTCCTTTTTTCTATTATTTTATATTTAAATAAAGAAAATATTGATCACCACATAAACTCCAATTAAAGCAAGGAACCTTTATTTATTTAAGATATTTTCATATTACTCGGACATCAACATATTAATAGTATTCTAATAAAAAGAATATGGATGATTCAATGAAACTTTATAATTTAAACTTAAAACAAATAATAATGTCGTATATTAACACGTTAAGCTCGGGATGGCATCAATGTGATACCTCACCTATCTGTAACCATGGGACCCCGTGGCATAAGGTTCTTTCCAACAACACGAGTTGATAGTTCGAGAACCGGTTAAAATGTACTGCACAGAGCCGGCCCATTATAAAATTTTCGTCGTCATACGGTAATTCTGTACACATGAATGTCTGGTTGCCTATATTTTGATCCTTAACCGACCCTGTTCAGTACATTAACCGGTTCTCAAACTATCAACTCATGTTGTTGGAAAGAACCTATAGCAGTAATGCCACGCGTTATTCGACGTCGCGCCGCCCGCCGCGCCTTATAAAACTTAAAATTGATTGCATAAATATCTTACTATGCGATTTTAAAATAGTGAATTATAAAAAAACGCAGACTCTTTTGTTGATCTAAGAGGTGGTGAATTGCCGTCAAAATGCCGACATTTTTATAGTTCAAACGTTAAAAATCACCCAATATAATCTTACTTTGCAAAGCACGTGAGGACATAAACTTGTAAGTCTTGTATACAGAAAAGCCAAATGCGGAGCAAAACGCCGTTGTCGACCAGTTGCCGATTAATTGCTCATAATTGCCTTTAAAACACCTTTATTTGCGAATGCATCTTGTATTTTTATCAGTTTCAGAAAAACTTTTTAAATTAGATATATTTAGCATAAATTAAATTTTATCTTTTCTGAACAAGGTATAATAAGCCATTACTATAAAAACAAAACTTTATAATTAAAATATTTACATTTTTTGCTGCATGTACTTCGAAACAACAATAATGTTTGTGGCATTAATTACAGCGATATTTAGATTTCCTACTTTGATTATGCGCCTCCTTTTTTCTACGTTGCTTTTTAGAGCTTCATAGCACACAACACATCTATTTTGTTACATTTTTAGAAACAGAAGGGTAAAATATTCACTTCAGCATTGCTTGTTTTTACAACCTGGAAATGTTGTTTTGCAAACTTATAAAGTAATTTTAAGAACATGAAATTGTAATTTACAACCATTCAATGATCCACTTACAAATTCATTTGTATTTTACTAATTCAAAACGTACTTTTATAATCATGAAATTGTAAGTCTACAACTAATCATTGTTCCACTTACAAACTCGATTGTAAGATTACAATGCAATTTATAATTTTCCGTTTTTTTAGTGTAACCACTTTGGATAAAACGTGAATTATTACAACTACTGGTGTAAAGTTACAAGTCAATGGAATTCTACAACGCCAGGCATTGGCAACTAAGTTACTAATGCCTGGTATTGTAATTTTACAACGAAATTTTTTACTGTAGATGATAAGTAGGAAATTATCGCAGAGGAGATTGGAAACAATATTTTTATGTAGTTCAATGGGTATTGATCATCTACACCAGTGGTAGAAGTCTCATAAGTGCAACTACTATAGTAAAGTCTCTTCATCAGTAAATATGAATAGGTTATAATTCCGAAAATGTGTAGAATAAGCATAAGTATACCTATTTTCAATAAAATTTTTATTATTGGATGTAACGTATAGACAGTACTGTCGCGTAAAAAGAGTACTCTGAAGTTATCTTCATTATAAAAAAAGTTACATAACTTTTATCATTTTCAGGACAAACAGAAAAACACTAAACTTCTCCTGTAAAATTTCAATATCGTGACTTATGCTAGTTCTGCATATAAGTAACGAAATATTCTACTATATTATGAGCCCTTTTAGGGAAGCAATATCCAATATCGCCCGTTTCTGATCACGTGATAACAAATTTAGAATTTTAAATGGAACAATCTGTATATTATTAACTTTTAAGAAAGTTAATTCTTAGAGGAATTTAACGATATCATATTTATTAGTATTCTAAATGTAACATTAAGACAAAAAAAATTAAAAAAATCAGAATCAGAGAGGCATGTCGCATTAATACTCTAGCAATGATTGCGGCTGCATGTATCAGAGGCTACAACAATATTTGAATATTGTGTTTAGGAAGATGATCGTCAAGTTGTACATTTCTTTTCTGTTGGTTTTTTTCTTTATTTCTTTAGCGTTTAACGCCTGTTTTTCCACAGTAGTTCGCGAACCCCTAGGGGTCATCGAACTTTACAATATTTTTTGCTTGAATCCCCTTTATAAAGTGAAAAATTATGAATTTGAATCACAACAAAATTTTACTATTATAATTTGCAACATTTTTTGTAATCAGAATAAAACCTCCGTGACTAAGGTTCAAAGTATGGACCCCTAACACTAAAAGCCAGTACCTTATGACAAAATTGACATCTAGGAAAGCAGCACAACCTTCACATTCTGTCAAACTTCTGTTTTTGTTTTTGACTCTTCCGGAAGCTTCCATTCTGTCAATCGAGGCTTAGTTTCGACTTCATCATCTGCATTTCGAACATATCTGGATTGTTGTTTCACTTCATTTATGTTCTAAATTCACCAATTTTGGAACAAATTTTATAGGTTTCATGTCCAAAACATTCGTCAAAATTGTATGGCATGAGCCTGTTGAAAGCCATCATCAAAAATCCCTCTAATCGTCATTCGGCGATCGTCCATATATTTTTTTTCAATTATTCCACCTCCATATGGGCTGTTAATGTGCTGGGGCGTTCAGGGTGCTTGTCATCTTTACCGTCCTCCCGACTATCTTAGAAGTGCTTATACCATTTGTTTTACCCATAGTATAGACACATCAAACCAACATTTTAACATTCTCAAGATGTTGTTACCCTTAGATTCAATCTTATAGTAAACTTTAATACAATTTTATTTATCTACTTTTATTTTTCATGAAGTAAAAAATTACCAGTTGCAATTACAATAGGCGTAATCCTTTTGGCGGTTGACAATGAGGTAAACATTCAATATACGAGGGTTAATCAGAAAATAAGGTGCAGCAAAGCGCATAACACTTTATTTCATACAAGCTATATAACCAACTGATAGTACATACTTAGGTTATTTTTCCACATCAGTATAGGCACTTGTCTCTTCGCAGGATGAGTTTGAATATTGCCTTCTGATAAAAATCCCGTCCTTGCGTGTGCAGGCATGTTGTTGCAAAGCGTTTCACCTCCTTGTCTGAAGTGAATCTTCGACCTCAAAGGTGCTCCTTCAAGTGAG
>JAWQRP010004917.1:0-11311 GCA_033557875.1 Quadriops clusia | reverse complement strand
GCCGGTCATATCCCCCAAACAGTTGCTATTGTATTAATATGTCTGTCCGCGTCTCTCGCAACGTAATCTCATCTCGAGGTTACGCATTCGATATGAAACATTTACGTTTTTTTGCATGCTGGGTAGTTCCCTCAGCACCTAAACAAATTCACTCCGCTTGTTTCAAATTGTGTGGTTTTTTGACAACGCAAAATATTTTTTATTTAAATTGGAATTATCAAAGTGTTTTATAAGACCACTTTTTTTTAAACTATTTTCGCAACATATTTCCAGGAGTGTGAAAGGAAATTTTGATTATGTATCCGCCAAACGAAGAAGAAAGATTGCCGAGAAATTGTCTGGCAAAGATTCGTAGAACATCTCATAGGGATTCCTTGACACCTATACCTCTTTGAAATCGTAATATTGTTCACTTTCTACAAATTTAACTTTAATTTGTCATTTTCCCTTTCTAGTGTTTGCAGAACAAAGTTAAAAAGTATGTATGTATATTAATCCTCCAGGAAAATATTGATATTTACCAAATATTTCTTAAATAACCCATAAGTGACCATGTGAATGTCGAAATTCACTGGAAAGTGTTAAAATTTGACAGATAATAGCGTAGTATGTAATACATCAGGGCGTAAAAAAGACGAATAATATGCATTTGCGGTACTACCCAGATGAACTGTGTATAGTCGGATATATGAAGTAGATAAAATTTTGGTAAAACAGGTCTGGCATATTCGCAATATATCCGAGGTGTGGAGGTTAAAAATGGACCTCCTGCATATAAATGTAGTTTGTTCTATGTTACGTGGGAATGAACCAAATTTATGTCCTTTACAAAATTTCTTCAAATAGAATTGTGTTAACTTAGCTTTGATATATACAACCAATATGCTAACTCTCCCTTTGTCTTGGGAATAAAACAACTCTTAATCAAAAATAGATAAAAATTTATTTTATATATTATATCCCTTTGAAATATATAAAGTACAACGTATAGTATCCAAGTACGTAAAGTAAGAGTTTTAAATAATATTACTCTATTATTATGCCAAAAAGAATGGCATAGTAAAAATATCTCATTGATGTTACTCGTAATTTTCATAAACTTAAACAAAGCTTATTTTATCAAAGATTACAAATTAAGTTAGTCTGAAAACAGCAGAACATAAATATTACAACTAGAACGTTAATATTGTTAGTCATCATCAATCGGACTAACAATAGTTATACATAAAACTCTCATATCAACAAGTTAGCAGAAAATAAATTATCTATCAAGAATATAAAAACAAGTAGATCCTTTAAGGCGTGCGTAGCAGCACCATGTTATATACTAGAAAAGTCACTTAGTTTCCAGGCAACAATTTCATCGAGATAATCGTCAAACACTGAAACATAAAGAAAACTTATGTCAGTTTCATGTGAGACATTTTGCAATTGACATACGGGTTTTGAAGGATTCTCGGGGTGGTTTCCATGACTCTTAGTAGCAACTCATCGAGGTAGTCTTCCAGATCCTTCAGCTTCTTCCTGTTGTGCTCTAACTCATGCTGAATCTCGCAAACCGATAAGATCAAATCTTCTCTGCTCTTCCCCTCAAATTTCCTCAGTAGTTCGTTAGAAATTTTGTTGTTGGTCGATGTGGTTGAAGAATTTAGTTCATTTTCTCCACCAATTATTATTCGGTCACTGTAACTGGTTACCTTTATCTCAGGGGCCTCTGCTTTGCCTACATGTAGAAAATATCAATTACAACTTTAATATTAAAATCATATTTTTGATAATATTTTTAAATAAAATTTAAACTAATCACTCACCCTTCCGGAAATTTTTAAATTTGGAAGACAAACTTTCTTTCTCCGCCTTGACCGGAATGTCAGAAGGCTTTACGGAAGTATTCGATTTGCTGTCTTCTATGTGGACTTCCACAGTGTCTTCTTCTTCAATACGTGATGAAAGCTTGGGGGATTCCCATGATGTACGTACGTTTAACGAATCTGAACTGCTGGATTTCAAAACATCTACAACAATTACATAAGTAATTCTCTTGTTTTAACTACTAAGAGTGTGTGGGTGGTTGCTTCATTATCAAAAATATCCATTTTAAAAAACACAAATGTGGTTTTGTAAATGAGAATTGACAAAACAACAGTTTGGTGTGGTTGGGTAATATGAGATAGAGGTACTTCGTTCAACAACGATCGCTTGATCACATGTAAAAAGTTCCACGTTTTAAGTAAGTTATGTCACACTCTTTACAGACGAAACGATAAAAATATAGTAATCCCTAATTATCCGCGGCATCACTATTCGTGTTTTCGCGAATTCACGATCAAATTTTTGCCCACCTCACATTGGGGCCAAGTCCCTGTAAAGCTGGCAAAAAACTAAAAAAATAAATTCCTGAATATAATAGTTTTAATAGATGGATCGCTTTTATACATCTGAGACTAACTGGAAATTCAATAATAAAGACCTTTTGTCCACTAGGCTGATGGGACAAGAGTTCCAAAGTTGAGCATCAACTGAGCTGTGTGAACTAGTGTACTAAAAATAGTAAACTTGTGATTTTATATTGGACGCTGCTGAAGCCTTGTAATTGTTTAAAAATATGGATCAACTTTCTTCAGATATGCATATTTAAGATATGAATGTTTATTTTCATAATTTTCTTAACTATGGGCAAAAAAAAGTTTTCGTCAGTACTGCATTTTTATCTCAAACATAAATTTCTCAAATAAAAAAAGTTATGTTCTAAAACATGTCTCAGCTTTCTTGTTGCAAAGATTATTTAGGACAAACATTCTAATTTGTATTAAAAACAAAAACGGTTGCTCAAAGTTGCTCCTTTTCGAAATAATGATTTTTTGATTAAATCCTGCATACTTCAATGCACTACCAAACCGGTCGGATTCAGTATATTCCTCATCGCTTTGCGCCCCATAATTATGGACAGATATTTATGATGGGCTAAGATTTCAAGAAGATCTCTTTTCTAGATAATGCGAGACTCAGGTCATAAACAATTAGAAGAGCATTTCGCATATTTGAAGAAGGAAATTCACACATACATCGTGTCCCAAGGAGGAGATGAAGAGGCTGACCAAGGTGATGATTCTGAATAGGACGTCACATACAATAAATCCGTAAAATAGTGACATTATATTTAAAAAGTTGGCAGAAGCAATAATGTTGTAATATTGATGTAAGATCATTTTATAAATAATACAAAAAAAACTTTTTTTTGACCTGTGCTGTGAAAAGGTGTTTGTAGATTTTTTGTACAATATTTTTTTAACGCTGTCGCAGTTTTTGATAGCATTATTTTTCGGCACTTTTGTGTAATCAGTATTAGGTATATCGTATTTATATATCAAGATTAGAACCTATATGTATTTGTTTTCATAAGCTTGAAATTATACATATATCGAAATAAAATCGAAAAAAAAAGAAAAATATATTTTACGTTCTTTGATATTTTAGTCATTTAATTAATTAAATGGTATTTATGTTAAAATTTATTTTTTCTAACGTGTTTTGCGGTTTTACCGCTTCATCAGAGAAATAAATTTTAACTGAAATATAATTTAATTAATTAAAGGACTAATATAGAAAAGAGTTTATTTCGATATGTGTTATTTGTAAATGTTTGTGTTTTAATTTATATTCAGTAACGATAAAGTACTACATTTCCTTCCTATACTGAAAGCGCACTGGTAAATTGCCACTTTTAGTTTTCAAATACTTTTAGTATTACATATCGGAGGTTCTCTAACGTCATGTAAATTGAACGAAAGTCTTCTAATAAATAATTAAATAATGTGAATCCTAGAGCTTCATGTCAGCACAGAATTGTACAGGAATAATTTTATGCACCTGTTCAGATAAACTACCTGTTCCCGTTGAGGGATTAAGTCTAAATGTTGAAAATTTATTTCAGTATTAGTAAAAGGCATCTTTGCAAAATTTTACGTTCAATAGATGTACCTAGAATTTTTGCCAACATTTGAGAGATTTTACCCCAATGTACACCTGTTCATTTTACACGACTACAAGTTTCACGTATACGCGATCTGTCTATCTAAGCATTGTGTTTTCAAATCTTTAACGCACAGATCGAAGAGACGCGACACGAGGTACATTTGTACTACATATAGAGAATACGTAAAGGTTTGCCGCACGGTGTATATAATAAAAAGTCCCCGACTGTACTTCCCTCTCCTACCGATTTGCTATCTGTGCAACAAGATTTATGACACACTTTGCCGAACTGTTCTCTAGTCCCAGCCATTGATGAATGCCCATGTTAAAACCTATAAAATTGTGTCTCTACCCCCTGGCAACTTGAAAAAAGATCATCCTGTAGTATACGGACGAGAAAATTTGTTTGCCCAATACAGAAATGCAAGCAGCTTATATCCGCCTGTTATTTTTAGGCAGTGGTGCAAACAAACTTCGTATTAGATTTAATCATATACACCAGAAACAATTTGGAAAATTGCAAGTATTTGGATCTTTTGTTGGAATAGGCTTCTACGTCATATATCGTTACTTCAGTTGCACATGTTTTGTTAAAAAAAATATTGAAATTTTTTTTTAAATTTTACTTGGGCCTATTTCCGCATGTATACGTCATTAATTGATATCAGGAATTGAGACCATCACTCTTGAGAATTTTGTAAATACAGTAAAACTCCCAATTATCCGCGGAATTGGGTAGCGGCAACCGTGGATAATCTGCAAAATCAATACAAAAATACTTTCGATAAGTGTTTTCACTAGGTTTAAAATTTTGTTATTTTACTTGGGACCGGAAATATAAAAGTCACAGTTACTGAAACCATTGTTTCGCCTCAACAGACACTTAAAGTAAATGTAGTTCAACTGATGCCAAACTTTTTTTAGTACGCAATTTTCCTGTGAACCTAGGATTCATGTTCAACCGTTGTTTAATCGGGCTTTATACTCCCGGCCCTTAAACATATTGTAAACTAAAATTGGAAGAGTACTGCAAAATAGTGACACATGCATTCTCGGATATTATACAGCTGACGCTTTATAGTACGTAAACAAGAGCAAAATCTACAAAAAATAAAAAAAATTAAACTCGCGGATAATCGATAGCAGTGTGATGGAACAAACCCACTATCAGTAGTCATGAGGGCTCAATTAAAATCCGGGGCTTCAATTGTATCCAGGTGAAGAAAGGAAATTGTAAATAAGAGTCCGGGTCATTATTCAAACATTTAAAGTTGTATCCCCGGTATTAATAGTACGCAGTTACATTTTTAATTTGTGCATTAAATAAGTAATTCGAATAGTGTACACACCATCGAGTGCTTCTTGACATTTCTTTAAAATATGGTTAATAGAAAAAAAGAATTAACAGAACAAAGAAGGACCAGAAAAGTGCTTATCCCTGGCAGAAAACAAAAATTCTTGATTTCTTGAGACAAGAACAAAAATACATGGAGGTATTCCATCTAATGGGAGTTAATGAATCTACTATAAGAATTATAGAAAATTTGATGTACAGTGGAACCTCGGATATTCGTTCCCGTGAGTTTCGTTTTTCCGCATATATATCGTCATTTGCCCACCATACCAACAAATGCCTATATAATCAATGTATATATAAACCGCATTTATCGCTTATCTTTTCATGTTTCACCGCATTATTCGATTTGACGGCCTTGATACTCATCGATAGTTTAATAACACGTTTTTATTAAAGCCGTTTGTTATTATTTAATATCCGGCCTAATGGCTGAAAATATCTATAGACAAGAAATGTGATCTCAAACTAAATAGAATTTGCTCAATAATTTGGAAAATAGACTTTACTCTATTCAAAGTAATAATTCTTGGTGAACAAAAATTGTTGAGTTTTAAAAACTATAAATAAATCTATTTTTTTCCATTATTGTACATAATTTACGTATGTTTTAATATAATACGATAAATAAGTAAATAAGGTTTTTTAACATATACTTGATTATTTCTATTTTTTTCATATTAGCTCGCTATGATTGTTTTCCGGGATAATCATTTTTTATAACCAGTCCGTACGAAAACGATAAATCGAGATTTCCCTGTATTATTTATTATTATCATTATTATTAATTCCATTGAGGTTGATAAATTAAATAAGTTGAATGTAGTACTTCCTCATTTCTTTTTATTTGTTGTCAGGCTACCAGTTTCGGTTAGGGCATCATCAGGCCTCTATAGAAAAAATTAACTGATGATGCCCTAACTGGGCGAAACTAGTTGCCTGACAACAAATAAAAAGAATTGAGGAAGTACTACATTCAACTTATTCATTTAAATTATTATTAATAATTAATAAGAATGTTTAATTGTTATTTAATCCTGGTTGTTAAAATAGTATATACTTATTGGGAGCTATTCTTTTTCACAATGTTAACTAAGAATCTGGTTAGTGCAAGGTTAAGAAGTGAAGTACCAATCTTAAAAAAGCAGACCTATACGAACATTCATAATAGATTCGCGAGTTTGCTATTTTCAGGTTGGTACTTCACTACCTAACCATGCACTAACCATATTCTTAGCAATGTGATACAGAATAGCTCCCATTGACTACGATCAGTTTACAAACACCTATCCTTAATTTCCTTTAGTATCAGTATCCGCAAGTTCCGTATCCGCGCATCATTTCTTTGGCAAGAAACATCACGGATAACGAGGGATCACTGTAATCAAACCATAAGTGAAAACCTTTCTTTTTGTCATCGAATATTACCAGACTTCCCAACAAACACAAATCTCCCGATCCTGTCCCGGTTTGTAGGTTCATAGTTATGGTAACCCTACATATACTAATCATATGATTCCTGAATTAATCTAAATAGCTATAATAAAAAGATTACGTATAACATAGCTAACTTCAAATGTTTTGTATAATAATAATAATAATAATAATAATAATAATAATAATTTTGATTATTCCTTACAATTTTTAACCACTCACTTTTGCCTTGTTTTCCTTTGTATAGTTTTTGTTCCCATTCGTCCTGGATAGGAGCCTTTGGTTCTGTCCGAAGAGGTATTGGTAAGGTGTTACTTTTACGTAATGTTTCCGATACATCTCCATTTTTACAGTGGGGAGTTTCAGAGGGGGCGATTGACAGCTGTTGGTGGGAACGATTCAGCGAGCTTCCGGAGCTTTTGTGGGATAAATCATCGAACTGCAATTAAAAATATCGCATCGTTTATATTTATAAATTATAATAATTTATAGTTATTTATTTATAAACTATAATTCTTTACTTATGTACTAAAATTAATTCTTTCTTTTATCAATTCTTTGACCTTTTTCTTATAAAACATTGGCATTTGGATATGTCATGGGTTATTACATGAAAACACTATTTTACATTGTCGACATTTCGTGGTTGTGATGTCCACATTTTCAATACTAATTGTTTTTCTTTTTTTCTACCGTGTTCATACGCACCTACTTACACAACCATTCTTGATTTGTGTAATATTTTGGTCATATGTCATGCCAGTAGATGGCCGCGAATGGTGTTGCTCAAGGCTCCAACCTTGAGTCTCTTCTTTTTAATATTTACATAAACAGCATCATTGAGTGCATATCTTCGTAAAAGTTGCTATATGCTGATGACCTCAAAATGATTCCACAGAATTGATATACAGACAGTGTAACACTGGTGCGAACTAAATATGCCTTCTTTAAACATGGACAAGTGCAAATCCATGACGTTTTCTCGTAAGAAAGTCTTTCACTATCTCTATTCCATTGGTGGGTCTTCTTTACAAAAAATTTCTACTGTTGTTGATTTTGGCGTTACCTTTGACTCTAGGCTCACTTTTCATGACCACGTTGACACTAAAATGTTTAGCTATACTGCAACTTGTTCCCTATATCACTGTTTGGTTCGTCCTTAACTTTCATTTAAACATAAATATGCTGGAATCCTCATTTCTGTAGAGACTTTGAAACTATTCAAAAGAGCACTACGACCAATTTGATCTATTGTGCTAAGACCAATTTGATCTATTGTGCTAAGACCCATCTTCCGTTCAATTCCCCGAGCTCCTGCTTCCCTCATCGGTTCTGCAAGATCTCTGAGAACCATGGTTTAAATTGGGCTGGAGCTATGAGGTCATTGCTTAGAAGGCTAAATCTGTTGCTGGCTAAAGCCTGGCACTCACACAGTACAGGGTGTTCGGATTGAAATGTAACGTGGTGATATGTGCAGGGTCGTTTCTATGGCCTGTTCATATAACCTGCAGATTATGAATGTTTCTTTACCTATTTTTTTTAGGTGGTACAGTTGTCTGCAGAGTAAATGCATACAGTGAGAACATGCTAAGCGAGTGCGGATGATCGGGCGGGTTTAGCTCCTGAGAGGAGCAGAATCAGTCGGCGCTAGTTGACAGAGAGGGAGATTGTGTTTGGTTGCGATCCAAATGGAACAACATTATATATTTTCAGATGCAACTGTCGGGCAAGTTATGCGCTTGAATCGTAGCCATTTACTTGTCTGCCTAGGTTTGCTTCTCTGTAAGTTTGATTTGCTAAGGAAATGTAAAATGTTTTTAGCTTCTAAGGGCGACTTTCGTTATAGATGTTATTAAAGGCTAAATAGATGGCATCTTTACAAAGCACGGCGACGGGCGGAAATTTTAACGAATGGTAACTTTGGTTTTCAAACGCATTTTCTATATATGTTTGGTATTTCAAATTCGTGAAATCTCAACAATGATGTGACACAATTATTACTACGGATCTAATATTTTTATATATATTGTGAAGGTACTGAGGGAGTATCCTATTAAATTTCAGACTTTTACTTAATCAGTTGAAGTTCAGACAAGAAGTTGGCTGTTTTGTTTTATTTTGATGCAAAGTGTAATTATTCTATCTTTGTCTACGAAGGCACAGGGTGCGGATTTATGTTAAAGTCTCCTCCAATAATAATTTGGTAGCCCGCGCTATCTACTCCCGATATAACTTCCTCTATGCAACGTAAGAAAAGATCCAGATCCCCCAATGGTGATCTGTAAATGCATATGATCAATACCCTGACTTCCCTCATCACTATCCCACATGCCTCAAAGTCTGCCTCTACGCAGTACTTCTGCAAGTCCATTGGTATAGCCCTCAATCCTGGTCCATACAGTATCATTACGCCTCCGTGTATCATTTCCCTTCTACTATAACAGTCCCCCACAGTGTAATTCAAAACTCGCAGCGCCGCCACCTCCCCCTCATCAAGCCAATGCTCCGTTATACAAACTACATTTATATCTTGCTCTCTCATTAATAACTGTTCAAATATTGCAATTTTGTTCCTTAAGCATTGAGTGTTTACGTTAACTAGTGATATCTTTTTAATATTTGCTATTCCTACATCCACTTTCAGGTACAATTTGTCGTTAGTTACTGGGGTTAACTCTTTAATTGTGTTTATTCGTTTTGGATCCACATTTAGTATGTCTCTATGTATTTTCATATTTATTTTGAGGCTGACGAGTTGCCATGACTATACAAAATAATTTACGAAAAAATTAATCACTGCTATTTAACTACTAATGTTTGATTTATAACGAGGAAAGATCCTCATTACTCTATCTGTACACATATAATAACAATTATTAAAAATATTTACTTTTCACTGTTCAAAAGTACTGTAGGTCTCTGCTAGAGTTAATCTGCGCGATGGCTGACGCAATACTGTGAAACATGTTCGGACGGGCATGCCACTCCTTTCTTCCGTTGCACCCTACCTGGTATTTCTTATGGTTTCGCTAATATGACGATTGTCACAATCGTACCCTGGCACAATCGTACCCACTCTACCCTACATATGGAAATATAGAAGTATAGCATAGAGAGAGGACGAGATCACGCGTGGTAGAAATTAAGGTGTCGGGTGTCAAACTCAAACATTTGTAAGAGATTTGAGGTTAGACTCAGTTTACCAATGTAAATTTCTTTCCTCACCTACAGAGCTACGGCTTCCTGCCCTACATTATCCACAGAGCTATGGCTTGCGGATCATCTCACATTTACAGAGCTATGGCTTTATTTCACATGATCTACCGAGTTACGACTCTTTGATCATTCCACGCGTACAAAGCTACGGCTATCAGATTATACAACATTTACAGAGCTATGGCTCTACCTCCTCAATGACTTATCGAGCTACGGCTTTTTGATCATTCCACATCTACAGAGCTACAGCTTTAAACCGCAATAATGATCCAGGGATTGTTAACAACTATTAATCGCAACCATGGTATTGCTACAATATATTTATATACAGTGAAACTTGCGAGCGGCGGAATCTCAATAAGACGGAAATTTTAAAATTATCTGTCTACGGCGGAAAACCTGTCTGGAACGGAATTTTATGTCGGTACCGTGACGTTGCGCCTATTGCAAGTTTCACTGTATACAGAGCAATTAACAAATTAATTAAAAAACCTTTAGTAAAGTACTTACAGTAAATTCATCATCTTCACTGACAACCCCAGGATCAGCATCGTCCAAAGTTTGTTTACTCCTAAAGCCGGGCTCAAAGTTGTTTCGGTGTTGCAAGCTACTAACGCTCCCAAATGAAGAACTATCATCCTCAACGTCTTTTTTTTTCCCCTTCAAATTAATTTTTGAACCGATGGCTTTGGCAAACTTCTTGATGCCCTTCCTCTTCTCTACGCTCGCGATGCTCAGCAAGCTCCCCCCTACGGATTGCGCCATATGGGACAACTGTCCCATGGAGGATTTATGCTTCTCCTTCTTGCTCAAGTCCATCAAACTGCCCGACTTGACGGTGAAGCCGATCTTCACTTCTAGGTGGCCCCTTTCTTTGGTTTTCTTCGTTTCTTGCCCCGGCTTGCTGTGAAGCTTGTACCAACGGTTTCGGGGCCTTTCATACGTATCTAATGAGTTCAAGGGAATTGCTACTCTTCCTAAGAATTCATCAACCCCCACAAAATTGCGGTGTAAAGCTGTTAGGATTATTTCCGCTGTGTTTCCTTGATCGGGAATTGGCCTTGAAACATTTATAATACAGTATGTAATATTACAAAATATAATAATAAAATACATATATACAGTGAAACCTGGGTTATTCGTTCCCGTGAGTTTCGTTTTCCCGCATATATCGTCTTTTCCCCACGGTCCCAATAAATGCCTATGTAATCAAAAACCGTATTTATCTTTTATGTTTTACCGCATTATTCGTTTTGACGGTCTTGAAACTTATCGAAAGTTCAATAACACGTTTTTATTAGTCTTTTCTTTTTGTCCAATATCCGGCCTAAT
>JAWQRP010004916.1:0-11312 GCA_033557875.1 Quadriops clusia | reverse complement strand
AACCGGAAAGGATTAAAATAATTTCCAATTTTCATGTACATGAAAGTTTATTTTTTAACAAAGTATTGAATATCTGCGTAATTGTTATGATATAATTACTAAGTTACAGAATTATATGATCATTATAGGTAGAATTAGTTACAAATGATTTTAAGACTCTTATATATAATCAAAGTTTTAACAATTCATGTTGATCTTATCGCTAACATATGGTATGTAAATATATTTTATTAAAATGTCATCAATCAACCCTTCAAAGGTAAAAATAAAATTACAAGTAACATTATGAATATAAGACAACTTTTTCATGATCACTCCTTCCGCAGTGCAACCATATCGTAAACTGACACTATTTATTAACTTTTTTAAAGAAAATTTATACTTGAAAATCAACCGATTTTATAAACCTATTGTGTGATGGTCTTACTTAACTAAAATTAACTTATTATAAAAATATCATGATACAAGACTAAGTAAACTAGACTAACTCAACTTAATGTTACCTTTTTTTACCGTAGAGGACATGGTGATTGAGCAGAAATGATTATCGTAATTAATTCTATCAATTTTATAATAATGTAGTATTATAATACTTATAAACATGTTTTCCTTGGACATTAAGAACAAATATTAATTTCCATGCTGAAGAAAAATCACCACAGCTTTGAAATGTTCGTACGCACCAAATAAAGGATGATTTTTCATTTAGTATAATTTAAAAGAATTCCAATTCCAAAGAATTTTAAAACAAAATAGCTGATTACAGTGGCTACAAAAGAAAACAAAAACTGTTTGATTACAATAAATGTTGGAAGTGCCTTCCATTGACATCTATACATAAATTAATTCGTCTTATCATGTTGGCGAATATTCTCTGTAGCATGTTCGCATTGATGTCAGCACAAGCATCACGAATGACTTCTTCCAACTCATCAATGTCAATAGTCTGGTGCTCATAAACTTTATCTTTCAGGTACCCGAAAATAGAAAAATCTAATGGTGTCAAATCTGGTGATCGAGCTGGATATTTATTTTTAGAAATCAATCGATCACGTGGAAAATGGCGACTTAAAAAATTTAGAGTAACATTGGCCACATGTGCAGGAGCATTGTCCTGTTGGAAGAAGCCATTCTGACTCTCATGCTCATGTTATGCTTCCATAATGTTTTCTTCCAAACTGAAGACCATTGCTAAATGATAATAAAAATGCTTTTAAATTGCTGCACAAGAATAAATGACTAAAAATATGTATCACAATGTCGAGGGCATTAATATGAATTATTATTTTAGGTTACTTACTGATTAAGTAATGCGGTACGAACTTTTACTTATAACGCGGCAACCAGGAAATATTACATCTTCATGTTGGTAACACTACCTGTCTCTATTTGTGCTTCTCCAATAATATTGCAACGTTCAAATGGAAAAAAAGCATCATCGGTTAACATCGGACTTACCACCGAACAGAATTAATCTCCGAACATTAGCCCTGTTCACGATATTTGTGTAGCGGCTCCGCACGAAATTTCAAATTTTTTATGCCTCAGTATTAAAAAATCACCCTGTATTTTTTTTCCGATATTTCCTAAATAAAGTCATAGAAGATAAGACTTAGTTTCATTACAGTTTTACCTCGTAGAATACCTCATTCTATATAATTAGGGTAATAGTAACTACTTTGTTGAAAAAACTCATATTTACTCGCCATTGGAGGGTCTTCTGGGGATTGAAAATCGTCAGAAGGATTGTGGTAAAGACGTTTTGAAGGTTTCATACCCATCTCTATTAACCAACCCACAGACTCGTTCTCATACTCATAGCAGTGAGTATAGGAGTGTATTCTCACTGCTCATAGTATAGACAGCGTAGTGGCGCCACTTCCGCGAATGTTGAGAACTAGTCGAAAGGATAAAAGAAAGTAATGACGTGAGACTAATCAGTCTCCGTTTATTATTTTGTTTGTAAATGATTACTTCGGAAAGTTTTCGTTATTCACTTCATTGTAGTGTTAAACAACGTTGAGATTTCTTAGTTATTTTATTAAGTACGTTTACGTGATATGCCATAAATAAATAATTTTTTAAAACTTAACCCTAGTTATTACTATTTCTTTTTTAGAATAGATCTGAAAGGCACCTTGAAATGACCGACAAATTGGCAGATGTTCACATAAAAGAAGAATGCATCTCTGAAGATCATTCTACAATAGTTAAGGAAGAAATAGACATCGAAGAATTCAATACGGAACAACTTAAATTGCAAATCGAGGAGGAAGCGGGGAGACATACCGATGAGTATCATAAGAAGTATTCAATTCAGGAAGGAATTAAAGTTGAAACCAACAAGTTGGATATTCGTCAACTTGATCGCAGCACAGAAGGTCAAGTTTCAAAGTCGAATTTTTGTTCTACTTGTGAAAAGTCATTTTCCTCTCAATCTAATTATAATAGACATTTAGGAACACACAGCAGTCGTAAACTGTTTTTTTGTGCAATTTGCGAAAAGTCATACGTTACAAAGGCGAATTTGAATGTTCATTTACGCAATCATTCAGGTGAGAAACCGTTTTCTTGTACATTTTGCAAACAATCATTCTTCACAAAATCTAATTTAAACCTCCATTTACATAAGCATACCGGTGAGAACCCGTTTTCTTGTACCATTTGTGAAAAGCCATTCATTTCACAATCTAAATTAGATTGTCATTTACGCAAGCATACCGGCGAAAAACCGTTTTCTTGTACAATTTGCGAAAAATCATTCGCTAGAAAAGATTCTTTGAATATCCATTTACGCCAACATACCGGTGAGAGACCGTTTACTTGTACAATTTGCGAAAACTCATTCAATACGAAACATAATTTGGATATTCATTTACTGAAGCATGCCGGTGAAAAACCGTTTTCTTGTATAATTTGCGAAAAATCATTTGTTAGAAAAGATTGTTTAGACATCCATTTACGCAAGCATATCGGTGAGAGACCGTTTTCTTGTACAATTTGCGAAAAGTCATTCGCTACCAAACAACGTTTGGATATCCATTTACGCAGGCATACCGGTGAAAAACCGTTTTCTTGCACAATTTGCGAAAAGTCATTCGTTAGAAAAGATTCTTTGGATATGCATTTGCGCACGCATACCGGTGAGAAACCGTTTACTTGTACAATTTGCGAAAATTCATTCACTACTAAACATTATTTGGATATCCATTCACGCAAGCATACCGGGGAGAAACCGTTTTCTTGTAGAATTTGCCAAAAGTCATTCGCTAGGAAAGATTCTTTGAATATCCATTTACGCAAGCATACCGGCGAGAAACTATTTTCTACAGGTGTTAGAACAAAGTATACAAAAAAGGTTTTATAATAAAAATTATATAAATTAGCACAATGCACAAATCATCCACAATCAAAATTGTAACATCACTACATCCAAGATATTCATAACAATGAAAATGTATACCACTAAACCCACCCTAACCAAGAACTAAACCATTCTATTTTGCACATGTAACATTCCCAATCCTTAATATCTAATATTAGGTATATACTTACATTAACTTCAACAATTCTAATGTTTCTAACTTATGGTCTACCTTTTTATTTATACATTAGTGTTCGTTATTATCCAATTTTAAATTTCCTTGGCTTCGGTTATTGTCTGTTTTTTTTTTCATGTTGTTTGCTTGTTTTCTTAATGTTATATGACTCATTCCAATATTGTGTCCTGTTATGAGTATATCAATGTCTGTCGGTTTATTTCCGAAGTAATTTTGTCTCGTAAATGTTTGTTGATTCGAATATTTAACCTGCGGTCGGTTTCACATATGTAAATATGCATGATAGGCTACGTAGAACATTCAATAAACACCTGACTTGTTTATGTTGTCAATATTTTTTCCCAGGGAGTTCATTATTTGCTGCTATGACTTTAATCGTATTAAGTTCTGTATTGTACTTGTTTATGCACTGACACAAAAATCTAATAGTCTTAGTACAACCAAACTTAAAATTATGGCGAGAACACTAAACCGACTTGAAATTTCTTACAAAATATTACGTCCATTTCATTTATATTTATTTTTGGAATTCTTCTGGAGGAAATACTAGTCTTCCAGTGTCTGCGTCTCTAAAATATGTATATAAAGTGGATGACTGCACAGTTTTTGAGCGAAACTTGAACATACATTACAATTGTGGGTGTCAAGGGTCCGTTTCAATAAATACCCAGCAACATGGACCAAACCATCACCATTATAAAATTGAATAAGGTAATCCTTTTGTACAACCCCATCGTTGGTAACAAAATTATATGCAAATAAGTTATTTCGGGTGGATTTGAGTAGATGAGGTACATCAAATATATAATATATTTTTTTACCATTATAAACAAAGAAATGCTGTAACTCCTAAACATTTAGTAAATTTGTAGAAATTAGAACCTTAATCTGACATCAATGATGTAACGCGTAGCCCAATATCAACTAAATGTTCGAAAAAGTTAAAGATGATCATTTTTAAATCAGGTTCCAAACAATTTTTGGTAGTAAAAAAAACCAATGGTTGTTTCCATTTACTGGCTCTTCCGTTATGTCTTTTGCCTTCAACGCACTATTTTCTTGACGTAACCTGTTTTCTTTTCTTCTAAGTGTCTTTAATTTAAGTCTTAATTTAGATTTTCTTGATGTCCCAATGATTAAACTTTTTGGTGTTTGTTCGCCTAAAAAGAGATAATAAAAATTAACCCATAAAACATGTCCACAAAATTGATTAGAATTTTTTTTTGTAAAGTGCATTGTAATAATGAATTTAACGTGTTATGTACTCGATTCCACAGCGTCTGAGGAGGACTCGTGAATGAGTCGAAACCGGTAACGCTATAAAATAATAAAATTAAAAATAAGCAAGATAGACAATCTTTCAATCTAATAATATAATAAATACTTTACCAAATTTCTATGATATTAACAGTTTTTAAAATGAAAATAATAAACAAACCTTGTACAGATGGCCCAGGTTGTGGAATTGGAAATTCTGAAATAAAAGTTGTTATGAATATACATTTATATATACATATTATTTGCCACTTGTTATATTTTCAATATAACGTACCTTCAACGACATTCTTTTGTTCTTCCATTGATTCTACCGAAATTGAAAAGGTTCGTACAGTACATTGTTGCACTTCTTCGATAGGTGATGTACACGTTCCTAAAACATAAATTGTATTACATAGTTGTCATGTTTTATGAGTGATATGCAATATCTTATGTACTTTTCGTAAGTTTTGTATGACTAGTACAGTAGATATTTTTATACAATTACAATAATGTCATTTAATTAATAATTATTATTCTTTAAACATATCCTACCTTCAACTATTTCAGATTGTTCTTCACTAACATTCAATTGTTCTTCCTTTATCTTTACTTTTATTTTGCAATAAATGGTATTACACTAGTTAAATTACCAGTGGGATTTTCTTTCTTGCTGCAATAAAAACATTAATTGGTCTTATATTATATTAACTGTAATAATTGTATTTTACTGTTTGTATTATCCAATTGTATTGAAGATACAGACTGAAAATACAAAGTATATAATACTACGTTTTCGTGGCAAATTGAAAATGAACTGAATACGGTATATTTTTAAATCCGTACCGTATTCATATAAGTATTGAATTGGAATTGTATAATCTTGCTAACTTTACGCACTTATACCTATCTGTAAGGTAAACATTACTTGGAACCTGTGAAGTTAGCAGTTTAGCCATGACTGAAACTATGCTAAGGGCTTGTTTACGTTGGCTGGTTGCTCAACGATGGCTGTAAGTCTTTTTAATATCATTTATAGCTTTATAAGATGCGCCTTTCGTAAAAGTACGAGAGTCGTAAGCAAGTGGTAGGTCTCATGCCGTAAATTTTGGGAAAGAATTGCTCCACAATCATCTTTGGATGCATCTGTTGTCAGTATACATGGTTTGGTATAATTTGGACAATGAAGAATTTCGAGGTTTGTTAAAACGTTTTTAAGAGAAATAAATGAAGAGTCACATTCAGGAGTCCAAGTGAATGGACAGTCTTTTCTAGTCAGCTTGTTTAAAGGTAAGATTATTGATGCAGAAGGTGGAATAAACCTGCCATAGTAATTAAAAAACACGACGAATATTTTCACTTCGTCAGCTGTGTTAGGAACTAGATACTTTTTAATAATATCTCATTTAGTGTAGAAAAGATACTCCTTTTTTAAAAATTTGGCATTTCTCAGAGTTTAATTTGAGATTACATTTTTTTGCGTGTTACGAAACCCTTTTGAAGATAGTGAGATGACGTTTTTCTGAATAACCTATGACAATGAAATCGTCCATGTAAAGACATGCTTTTTCAGGAGAAATGCATTCGAATGCAATTCACATCATTCGCCGAAACTATTTGGAGTAACTGAAATATAATAATTTTCACTAAAGGGTTTTTGCTAGATACTATAGTCCGGGTTACAAAACCTCCATTGATTAATTCCTTATTTAACACTAACGCATCTTGAGTAAGATTTTGTAAATATTTAATTCTTTTAACTACTTCGCATTGTGGAGGCATCATCTTCAAGACCGTTATGAATGGGTAAAATTAATTCTTCGCGTCCTAGTTTTAATGTAATATTCCAATTATCATAATCTAATTTGCATTTATATTTTAAAATAAACTATCACTCTAATATCAAATTACGTTATAACCTGCGCCTATTTGGAGTGTATAAGCGTTATATAAGGGTCGAATAAACGTTTTCAAGACATTTTAAAAAATAATAAATGTAACAATTATAATGATTTCATATTTATATTATCACTTTATGTTTTCTTTTAATCCCTTCTTGTAAGTATTTGTTGCATAAGTAGTACATAATAATCTTGCTCTTAGAGCCGATTAATGACAGTCTGCTGATTATTTTAACCATCGAGTAACAACGTGGGAAAGGTATTTTAATCCCGGTTCATTTGTTTAATTAACTGTTATTGTATAATTTACATGTTTGGCCCCCTATTTAGTCCCCAGTAGGGTTCTAAGACGCCTAACTTGTTCCTTCCAAAAATGGCAGCGGTGTAGATGGTAAGCCGCCTTGCTGGAGATAGAAACGTCAAATTTCCGACTTTCAGCTTCAACATTGTCTATACAGGGTATACCCGCGTCCCCTTGGCACGAAACAAATTATTTTCTTGTGGTTAGGAACAACAATAATTATGTCCAACGACATCATATCCATGATGTTCCTGACAAAATCCATTTGCTTGAAAAGAAGAGTGAACTTAGCACAATTCACGCATTTTATCCCCACTCCTCTTTGCCCTCGGCTGTACCACCTTCTGAGCTGGAACTCTAGAGCAACTCAGGGCCACATATCGAGCAGGCCTCAAATATTCCTCCAAGTCATTGTGTTCCTAAAGAATTAGGTTAGGACCTTTTCATTATTCACCTAATTGTGGTGTTAAACCTTGCCCTCTTTCATTTGTTACTCTTAACCGTAAGTACGTTTACATGTTGTACTATTAATAAACAATTGTTTCTGAAGTGAACCCTACTTATTACAATTTTGTCTTCTGAAATAGGCCTGAAGGACTACCACCACAATGGCTCATACTTCAGAAGATGTACATATAAAACAAGAAAGTATCGCGGAAGAGTACACTACAGGTATAAAACAAGAGATAGAAATCGAAGAATTCAATACGAAACAACTTAAATTGGAAATAGAATCGAATATGGAACATTCGTGTCCAGTTTGCGAAGAAGTATTTCAGTTCGAAGCAGAAGTGGGAAGGCATATCGATAAACATCATAAACAATATGCAAAGCAATACGAGACAAAAATTTTAAGCGTCGACTGGAATATTTGTCACTTTGATCGAAACAAAAAACGCCAACATTCAAAGCTGATATTTTGTTCAATCTGCGAGAAGAAATTCACTAGTAAGCCGTCTTTGAAAACCCATTTACGCAAGCACACGGGTGAAACCCCGTTTGTTTGTTCAACTTGTAAGAAGTCATTCGTTACAAAACGAACTTTGGAAGACCATTTGCGCATACATACGGGTGAAAAGCCATTTTCTTGTTCCATCTGTAAGGAGTCATTTATTAGGAGAGGTGTTTTAAAAAATCATTTGCGCAAACATACGAGTGAAACCCCTTTATCTTGTTTAATCTGTCAGAAGTCATTCAATGAAAAACAAACTTTTGAGAACCATTTATGCAAGCATGCAGGTGAAGCACAGTTTTCTTGTTCAATTTGTCAGAAGTCATTTCCAAGAAAACAAAATTTACAAATCCATTTACGTTTACACACGGGTGAAAAGCCATTTTCTTGTTCCATCTGTAAGGAGTCATTTATTACAAGCTATATTTTAAAAATTCATTTACGCAAGCATACGGGCGAAACCCCGTTTACTTGTTCAATCTGTGAGAAGTCATTCATTGAAAGACGGAATTTGAACAACCATTTACGCATACATACGGGTGAAAAACCGTTTTCTTGTTCAGTCTGTAAGAAGTTATTTAGGACACAACGAAATTTGGAAGAACATTTACGCATACATACAGGTGAAAACCCGTTTTCTTGTTCAGTATGTCAGAAGTCATTCAGTAGAAAACAAACTTTAGTTAACCATTTACGCATTCATGTAGGTGAAAAATAGTTTTCGTGAACATTTTAAGAACAAATTTGAGACGTTTTTTTGCTGGACATCTGTTTTTCTGGAGATCTGCTATGTAATACTTAGTACTTTTGTTACTCGTATCAATAAATGTATTATTACATTAATATCATTTTAATCTGTAAAAATATTAACCATTATAAATTTTAACATTTCAAACTATTTATTACATAAATTCTTCCATTTTGTTTTCATGACCTTCTTATGTTATTCTTAAAATTTAATCTTGGGCAATTAAGGTCCTAAAAAATACGCTTCTAGCTTTTCATTGTTTTATTTCGACGTTTCGCCCTTCTTTATTAGGCATTTTCAAGATAAAAAAACTATATAGGACAGACAAAAAATTTATACATTAAAATATTTCACTTGTAAAAGATAACTAGTCATAAAAAACAAAAATCATTTTCTATCTACAGTATAAGGACTTTTATAAATAGTCCAACAACAATAAACTTTTTTCTCTATTTTGTTGAGCTGTGTAATCAATTAAAAAAAGGTAAGTAATCTGTTAGGATTTTTCATAATTTTTGTTTTGTTGTGTCATGGGAGGTAATTATTGATCTGACTGGAAAATTATTTTTATGTAATTTTATCTGAGATATTAATTGAGGGTTCATTGGAATAAGCTTAAATCCAGGTGGATCATTAAAAATTTCATTGGAAATATTGTGATGTTGTTTTATAGTGTAATTAAGTTTTGAGATATGTCGTGTGGTGGGGTCCTTTATCCCGGCTAGTTTTTGAAAAATATATATATTTTTTTAAAGTACAGTAAGGTAAAAGGGAGTAACCGGAGTCACTTATACAAGAATTCAAATAAAAGCTTATTTAAAAACAAAATATTTATTCTAACCATCTTATAATAAACTTTATTTATTCAACTATAAAATGACATCAATGTTAATCACTTCGGCAATCAACTTTGGAAATAATCGGTCGTATTACGTATCTTTTTACTTCAGCTAGCGATGTCGCCAACTTCTGGTTTGTTGCTAAATTAGTGACATTATATTAAGGATTAAGATGTCTTTTTAATCCTTAATATAATATAGAATTCAGGAAATTTCAACTTTTTGGAACGTAATTTATTTTTTTTAATTCAAACGCTGAAGAAGAGACTAACTCCCCTCGAAACGTCCGGACAATAAAGAAATTTCATTTTCATTATGGTAGTATTACTGGACCAAATTCCAGAGAAAAAGTAAGTAAAATTAAAATTACTCAATTGATCGGGGAAAAAAATTCATAAAAATACTACATACACCTTTATAAACAACTACTGCTGCAACTTAATATTTATTAATCCGAAGTTATTTAATAAGATTTCTTTAAGCATTCTTTTACGATACTTCGGTTATGTAAATTTAAAGACTATAAAAAGTAATAGTATTATTTTTATTTATTTATACTGTTGTGTCCTCTTAATGGGATTGTATTAGAGTACATGTAAACTACTTCACGTTTGGATAACAACTAACTTCATTTACTCTATTTACAATGTGTGTGTCTTACTTGGTGGGAGGGATGTGTGTTTGGTTGCCGCTATGTATCTAGCTACCACTACATCTCTTTTTCTTTTAATTATAAAATAAAGAATTCTTTTCTATTAAGTTTTACATACAAATATTATTTCTATTCCTTATATTAATTTGTTTATAAATTTAATCTATTTGGTTTTTTAATCTTTCTTTTTTGATTTGTTATTTCTGGGTTAGGTCTTTGTTGTACTTTTTTTTTATTTATCTCTTGTGTTTTATCTATTTTTATAAATATACTATTTCTTGTGAATATTTTGATATTATGATTCACTTGGGTGGGTTGCCAGAATGATTTTTATTTTGTTTATGGTGTTTCTGGATGTTATATTTTTATTTAGGCGTTTTACCTCAATATAGTTTGAATAATAGTCTACTACTACCGTCAGTAGGTAGTATTCGTTTTCATATTCGAATATGTCCATTGCAATTTTTTGCCAAGGTAAATTTGGAATTTTATCTGTTATCATGGTTTCTTTCTGCAATAAGTTTGAATACGTTTGACAGGAGTTGCATTTGTTTACCATTTTTTCTATTTCTGTATTTATATTGGGCCAGTATACTGCAGTTTTTGCACACATTATGTTCTTTTTTATACCAAAGTGTCCCGAATGAATGTTTTCTTGTATTTTCTCTCTCGATTTTTCTGGAATTATTATTTTATCTTGATAAAATATTAGATCTTCTCCGGTAGTGATGTCATTTTTTATTTTGTGATATGATTTTAGATTTATTGGAATTTTTGTCTTTTGTGGCCATCCTGTTTCAACGTACTTTCTAATCCTTTGCATATCTTTGTTTTCTCGTGTGTTTTTCTTCAGTTCATCCAGCCTTGTGTCTGTGATATCTATTTGTTTTATTACTAAACAAATCTGAGCATCCAAATCATTAGGATCTGTATATTCATCTTTCCTTGTCGCTCTGGACAATGTATCTGGTATTATTTAGTCTTTTTCTGGTTTATACTCAATGTTGAAATCGTATTTCTGTAATGCCAACATCATCCTTTGAAGTCTAGCTGGTGTTTCGTGTAGCGGTTTTTTTAAATATATTGATTAATCGTTTGTGGT
>JAWQRP010004915.1:0-11312 GCA_033557875.1 Quadriops clusia | reverse complement strand
CTCGTTGCGTGCGAGCGCTCGTTGGTGACGTCACGTTCGAACGATCTGAAGCTGCCGTTCGAACGATATCGTTCGAACGTGACGTCACCAACGAGCGCTCGCACGCAACGAGTGGTTTGAAAATAGGGCCCATGTCATGTGCCGATTTATGTGGCTTACTTCACATATAATAGACCCGAAACCTAACACATACTTTTGATGTTCATTATATGTATGTGAAGTAAACCACATAAATCGACACAAAACATATTCGAAATCTCAAGAATCGGGGTCCAGGGCTCCGATTCTCGACTTGTCGCATGCGAGAAGTGACAGTTCGCATATGTTATGCTGCCTGCTTCACTCTTGTTCCGCCTGCCATGTTTGCGTATGTTTTTACCAACGTTGGCTTTTACTTCCTTTCCTTATTTGTAAGGCAATTATTTATTTTTTGTTTGTAGTGAGAACATTTCTCTATGAGCTCCACTTTAATTCATTTTTCTGAGAATTGTTAACGAAGATATTGACAATTAAAGAAAAATCGCACTCTTGAATTTTAACTGTCATAACTTCCGATAGAAAAAGGCAATATGTATTTAGTCTACGGCATAAGAAACTTTATAATAACGTGTCTAATGTTATAGTGAATTTAATATTCCATAAACTGACTTTGTTACTAGGTGAATTTCGTTCAAAAATGATGCTGAAATTTACGAATTTGCAGGGTCACATAAAAACCGTCATCACATCAAGGGTATTAACGATATCATTGGAATATTTACGTTTTTTATAAACAAAAACTATCATTAAAACATGTGCAAAATTTCAGATCGATCAAAAATTGTATTCTTTAGGTCCTTGTATTTTAAAAGTAATACGTCCGTTGAAATGAGCCATGAAGATATTGCCGCTTTATCATTTTTGAACAAAACTCACCAGTAAAAAGTCAGTTTATGGAAAATTAAAATCAATGGCGTTATAAACTATTTTTGCTATCGGACTTGTGTGTTAAATATCCACATAAAGGAAAACAAAGAATATGTAAAAATGAAATGTATTTGTTAATTACAATTTAACAGTAATAGATTTACATTTAACAAACGGAAAAGAATGCAAATTTAATATCAATTATAGGCGATATTAGATATGTTAATTATAAGAACTCTTTATACAAAAAAATGTGGAGTAATCTCTGCAGAAAACGTGGGATTCATCATAATCTCAAAATCGAGAAGGGAAAATATTATTGATATGAAAATAGGTTACTTCACACATAATAGTGAATTAGAAAATTCACCGCTGTAGAGGAGACGAATTCTCAAAAGAATGTTGGTTCAATATTCGTGTGAATGCACCAATTGAAATGTAAGTTAAAGCTTTTTTTTTGTTAATCTTTCAAATTTTTACAAAACACAAAGGCTGTATACAAAACTAGCAAACCTACTCGTTCTTCGATCGCGTCCCTGCTCTCTTCTTTCTCTTTCTCCTTCCCTTGTTTCATTTTTCCCCCCTGTTTCGTCATATTCTTATCTTCTTTCTTCTAAATTCGCTTTTACGTCTCGTCTCGCTGCCTCTCCCCCTTCTGTTATTTCTTCCATACATTCACTTTCCCCTTTTCATTCACTGTAATATATACGTAATTTGTAAAAGGTTAAATATACGTGTATATTAGATTTATAAAATGTTCTAAATAAATAAAATTGTACTACCTCCGCATTTGCCATATTGTAAAATAGGTACATCAAACTTTTACTATCTACAAAATATTTTTTTGTTTGTTTCTGCTTTTCAATTGTTAGTAAAAAATTATATTCATAGATCACTAAGTTAAATGTGTTAGAGTATTATTTATTTAAAAAATACATTGACTGTGGCGCACTTTATTAGAGGAATCTTTCATTTTGGTGGCAACCTTAAATAGTTCAATGTTAGGTTAGTTAAATATGTCATGATATAGAACAGGATGTTTGATGTTGATGCTATTTGGTGTTATCTGATTGTAAAAAGATTTACTGACTAAATCAGGGTTGAAAATAAAGGCCGCGAAAACGCATAAACTGACATTGTGACGTCAGCCCGGCAGTGCGTGAACCGATGGATCGTAAGGCAAACATAAACATAATTGGTTTACTATCTTTGTTATCTAACTCATTCTAAATAAGTATAACAGAGAAAGTACATGTCACTTTCCGTTTGGACGTGACATAGGTTATGTCAGTCATGTTGCCTAGAGTTTTCTGTATCATTGCTAGAACATAAATGTCAAACTCTACTAGAAACTATATTTTGCCACAACATGGGCCAAACCACGCTATTTAATATATTAAAACAAATATTCTAATGATAATAGGGTTACAACGCTGTGAAATAATTACAAAATACATTCTGTATACGCGTATACGCTCATAATAAACCTTACAAATAATGTCAATAAATAGGTGATAGGTAATTGAACACATAGGTGTTCAAGTTCTATTTCCATAAATAAAGATTTTAAATATTGTCGCACATGAACATTAACTGCCGCCTTATCAAAATAAAAAAAAACAATTATCTAAATTGGTCACGTATCTGAGAAATTACTCATGTGGAACAAGAAACTTTCCAAAAATATTCTCTTCACTTGCAGAAAATGATTTTAAACGAATAAACAAATAACTTTGCTCTACGCTCTGGCATATAAAATGTCGATACACTGGACAATCATACTTTGTTAAACATTTATTATACAAATAGCCGGAAATGTACGTATATTTATTTGTGTTGTCTTTTACTTAGTGGGTATATTAGGACTGGTGGGTAGAGAAAAAATACACCTAATCTCTCGAATGCCGACGTTTCGGTTTCAGCATTGGAGCGATTATAGTATAGGTCTTTTTGTTAATTTTTTTATAGAGTTCAGTACACTGTAACTAATTTTTAGTACTTAATAATAATAGAAATAATAGAAAGAACATGTAAATTTACAAATATTTCAATATTGGTTGTGTAAAATTCAATTCATGGAAAGTAAATTTTCTGCTAAGCCTTGTAAATTTACTGATAGTGGTTGTAATAACGCGCCTTTTTATGAAAATTACATATATTTTTCTTGCATGTACATAAGAGTTATTTATACACCGAGGGAGTTAGACAGTGTATTATTCCCGAGAATTTAAATTATGCCCGAGACGAGCGTAGCGAGTCGAGGGCATTATAAATTCGAGGGAATAATATTGTCTAACTCCTGAGTGTGTATACAAAATTTTTCTACTGAGCGTTAATAATTATTTTGTAGAAGAAAAAATTAAAAGTTTTCCTTTTATCTAGTTGCATAGTTATTTTAGGTTTTTCATATTGGTATGGCCATTTAACATTGTATAAGGCAAAATGACATATAAATTTGACAGTTGAGTTGAGGTTATGTTATTCTGGCAACTGCATATCTATGCGACTGACGTTAGTTCTTAATTTTACCACCTTATGCAATTTTCTAAAGAAATTTGCAGCACAGTCGAGCGGGAGTAATAGATTTAAAACTCCCGGAGGGAATAAAGTAGATTAGTAATTTTGTCGCTTATGCTTTTTATAGGGAAATGGCGCCACCATCAAGCGGGAAATAATAACTCATAGGTGTCTAGGTAATAATGTACGATATTACAGTTTAGTTTTAAGTCAAAAGTAGGCATGTAAACTGCGTATTACATACGTTCGGGGGAAAAAACAATTATTAATTCTTAGATTGTATAAATAATTTTGACATGATTCTAACTTGGATACATGACAATCGGTAATAATTTTTTTAATCAAGAAATCAAATGATACCTGACACGGTCTTCCTACATAACAACACAGTACATACTATATACCGGGTGATCTCCGATTGTGGTACACCCCTATAGATTTTTTTTTGTTTTTAAAGATACGTCAATGATTTTTATTTTCAATTTATCGTACGCAACAAGACGGATGTTTTGAACTATAGAGCACTTATGTTACTTCAGGTTTGATCGGAAGTGACAAAATAGTATATTATTTTATAAGGAGGTAAAGTGACACTTTTTGCAGCGAGTTAATCCCAGAAAAGTGCTTTTCTACTAGGTGAATTTTTCTGTAAAACCACTGAAAAGTACACTTACTGATTTTGTATTATGTTCCTTTCATTTGTTGTTGTAAATTTTACATAATTTATAAACATTTCCTTAGTCATTATTCTTCTATTATTTCTTTGAAATATACGAGGGTTTGTGTCTTGGCCAGCCAGTAGACCGGATTGCTACGCCTTTCTTTTGAATTGTAAATCAAAATTATATTATTACTAAACCACTAAACTACCCGGTTTGCAATTCATCACACTTTTTAACAACAAAATGTACTATCGAAAGGCGTAGGTGCGATTGCCGGATCTAAAACTCTAAAACCTTTAGATCTGTAATTTAACTAAAACTCTAAAATCTTTAGATCAGTAAAATAACTAAAATTTTGATTTGTAAAATAACTGAAATTCTAAAGACATTTGATCTGAAAAATATGGAAAATTCTAAACCCTTTTGGTCTGCAATTTGACTAGAACTCTACTTCTTGTAATACTTAATACAATGGGCAAATGTTGTCTGTTAATGTAATTTCCTCACCAACGATGCACTTTAGGTGTAATTCGTTTACATGAATTACATGTTAACGTTTCAAACAAAGCATTTTCTACACCACACATAAGGTACTTGTCTTGGCTCTATCTGATGTTTTTCGTTAAACAATAAAAAAAATATAGTGTAAATACCACAATTATGGGCATCCTTTTGCATTAAATGATCCATAATATTAATGTGCCACCCACGATTTGACTTGAGAGTTTGGCCAAAAAATTTTAAGAATGCTCCAAGTTTTTCTTGTGATCCTCTAGCAGTGCCTCTATAGAAGAGGTCAATAAAAGAGATTTTTTTGTTGTGTCGGCTATTACTAAGGACGATTACCTTCTTTGTATTTTTTTCTATCTTACCATGAAGTCACCTGGGGATATGAAAACCTACGGCTGGGCCTTCCTATTTAAGTTCCCGCAATCGCACCTACGCCTTTCGATAGTACATATTGTTTTTAATAAACGTGATGAATTGGAAACCGGATAGTTTAGTGGTTTAGTTATGATATAATTTTGAATTACCATTTAAACGTAATGCATAGCATTCCAGTTTATCGGCTAGCCAAGTCACAAAACGTAGTTGGGAAAAAGTGTAGCTAGCTTCACCCTCGTAATCGTATGGGAGTTGCTTTCTTCATTATTCAGGCTATTTCACCGTCGTTGGATCTAAAGCAATACTTCTTAGCATTTCGTTCGTTACTATTGATAGTAAGTATCGTACACCTAGAATAAACAAATTGTTCTAAACTAAATTCTACACATGATGATGCATTCTCAGGAATACGCCCGAAAGACATTAAAATGACCGACAATTTGGTAGATGTCCATATAAAGAAAGAATGTATCACAGAAGAACATTCTACAACAATCAAAGAAGATATAGAAAAATTCGATACGGAAAAGCTGAAATTGGAAATCGAGGCAAATATGGAATACTCGTGTCATATCTGCCAAGAAGTGTTTCAGTTTGAAGCAGAAGTGGAGAGGCATATCGATGAATATCATAAGAAGCATTCAAATCAGCATGAAGCCAAACTTGAAAGCGACAACGTTATTATTCACCAAGAGGTTCTCTGCAAAGAACAACAACCTTCAAAGTCTAATTATTGCTCAGTTTGTGAAACGTCATTCCCTAGCAAAAGTTATTTGAAAGTTCATTTATGCAACTTTGAAGGCCGTAAATCCTTTTCTTGTACAGTTTGTGAGAAGCCATTCTATTTAAAAGCTAAGTTGGAAATCCATTTACGTTCACATACAGGTGAGAAACCGTTCTCTTGTACAATTTGTGACAAACCATTCTCTACAAACGGCTCTTTAAGAAAACATTTACGCGTACATGCAGGTGAGAAACCGTTTTCATGTGCCATTTGTCAGAAGTCATTCTCTGAAAATAATAAATTGAAAATTCATTTACGCACACATACAGACGAGAAACCGTTTTCTTGTACAACTTGTGACAAGTCATTCTCTACAAATAACTCTTTAAAATACCATTTACACTCACATGCAGATGAGAAACCGTTTTCTTGTGCAATTTGTAAGAAATCATTCTCTTCAAAACACAATTTAAAAAACCATTTACGCCTACATACAGGTGAGAAACCATTTTCTTGTACAATTTGTAACAACTCGTTCTCTAAAAAAAACAATTTAAAAAGCCATTTACGCACACATACAGGTGAGAAACCGTTTTCTTGTACAATTTGTAAAAAATCATTCTCTGAAAACAACCATTTAAAAAACCATTTACGTCGACATACAGGTGAGAAACAGTTTTCTTGTACAGTTTGTGACAAGTCATTTTCTACAAACGACCCTTTAAAATATCATTTACGCACACATACAGGTGAGAAACCTTTTCGTTGTGAAATTTGTAAGAAGCCCTTCGCTTCAAACCAATATTTGAAAATTCATTTACGCACACATACAGGCGAGAAACCGTTTCCATGTATAATTTGTGGGAAATCATATTCTAGAAAAGATTATTTAAACAACCATGTAAGCAAGCACACGTGAGAAATCGTTTTCTTGTACAATTTGTTAGAAACATCTTTTCCGGTATAATTTATTTATTTATTCAAGTAGTATATTTGTTTTATGTAAATGTGTAGCTACAATTTAAACATAGTTTCTGTTTACTTTTGAACTGTTTCTTTGTTGAAAATTCCCCTCTTCCTAAATCAACACAGGTGATCACGTGTTTAACTTCTATTTGACTTAGTAGTGAAAAGAGGAACATGTTCCCGTCCCATATTTTATTTGTACATTTTTTTTTAGGAAATGTTTAGCAGATTAACACGTAAATTCTCGGCCTACGAAGAAACAATAAAGTTGATTAAATAAATCATTTTTTATGTTGTGAAGGGTCCCAGCAAGTAATAATGTTTAAAAAAGGTTCAAACAATAGAATGCCATTTAAAGTAAAGGATGTAACAATCACACCAGTCTCGTGCACAAATTCTACAACTTGCATGGTAACACCTGACTTTTCTTTGGAGTTCAATACATTTACAAGAAAAGATGTTAAAGGTACTTTCCAGTGACCATTGATAGCACCTGACATGAAAGCAAGAGCGTAGCTGTCTTCTTCTAGTGCATGTGTTATGATATGTTAACATATCTGGTAAACTTCTTGCCTATCCACTCGACTTGTTTCTTAATAGCCATTTCATTCCATCAACTTGCAGAAAACTGGTCCTCCTTTTCTTTTTATTTTAAATTAGATAGCAACTGGTTTTCAACCCAACGCATGAAATTCTCCTGGTTCATGTCATCATATTAGTCCCCTGATTTTGCACCTAAACGGGAAAAAAATTTACTTTAAAACTGCATAATATATGAAACATATTTATTTATCGTTAACATTACTGGATAATTAAAAAATGTAATTAGTTATTTTCTTGCCCGTTTTTTGAATTAAGGAATGTTGGTTAGGTCTTCGGAGAGTTGGTTTTCAGAAATAATAATCTTCTTCAGGGCCGTCTTAGTTTCATTAGTTTGGTCTTTTGAAAAAGTACGGAAAGTACAACTTAATTAAACTATGAGGACAGTGAAGAAGTTAGTACCAACACACTGAAACATTTTAGCATAGTAAAAATACATTTTTTTCTAATAGACGATCGCTTATTATTTTGATGCATAATACTAACAAGAGTAATTAAAATGTGATTTTTTAAAATAAAAAATGTGCTCAAATTCTTGGATTTAGGATTGTGAAGAATGCTACAACTGTATGCCATTCCGTTTCGCCTTTCTAAACAAACATCATCAAGGTAATCAATTTGTTATAAGATCACTGGTACATAATCATTTATTGAAATTAAACTTTACATTTACATTAAATTTTATTCTCTATTTTTTTGTAACTCTTTCATAAAAGTTTTCAAAGTGCCCACCTCTTGGCGCCTATTCTCTGCATCATAGCATCAGTTATTTTTGCCAAAGCATTGGCTGACGTTCTCTGCATTTCGCGAGTTTCTTTCATGACGCCGGAAAAGGTGGTCAGTGCTTCTGTAAAAGAAACCATTGTGTTGGAATAGATTTTACTTGCTTCCAAATAATCTGTTGATGCAGCTGAAATCTTGTTTTTTTCATCTAAATGTCAAATATATTGATATCCTGGCACCTCTTGGTTTTATACGAATCTGGGTTTATATAAGTAAAAGCTTATTTGTGATTACCAAAATATGAGGCAAAAAATCACATTGGAAAGTAGTTTAAATAAATATTTAAATATATGAAACCGGGAACTCAAGTGAAATGCGCATGCACCCTCGGAAAAAATTAATTGTCCGGTTTTTGTTGGTCGTGCATATCGTTTGCACTGAAGTAGTAGTAGTAGTTTGATCCATAAATACAGCAGGGTACTAATATAGCACAAACGATATGTACGGCCAACAAAAATCCGACATTTAATTTTTCTCCGAGTGTACATTTCATATTCGTTTGAGAGTTTATATATGTATTTCAATATTTATTTAAACTATTTTCCAATGTAGATTTTTACCTCATATTTTGGTAATCGCTTTTCCTAACACTATACAATCGTTTAGATAAATTTAAAAAAAATGCTAAATTACCCAATTGTAATACTAGAATCCCAGAATATGTTTTGAAAATGACGCAGCACTCAAGATAATATTTTCAAGGTTTATAAGCTTAGACGATGCTGCATCTAGATAAAGAACACAGTTCCTACATTCTTAATGATCTAGGGATGTAAGTAAGAAGATGATACTTAAGGGAAAACAAATGTATGTCAAATTGGAAAAACAATTTAACAAGAGAGAAAGTGAGATAACCAATGGCTGCGTTCACTCGGTTACTTTTGTAGGACGGGAAGTTAGCTAACTGAAACACGTTTCAAAAATCTACTGCGCATGTCCGCTACATTCAGAAACGACAAAGATTGCGTTCACTCGGCCAAACTGTAAAATGAAACACGTTTGAAACGCGTTTAAGTTTTAGGTGTGTGGTTTTAGTGAACGCTAAAATTCGAACTTTTCACAATTGCTAACATATATTTGGAGATTTTACTAAGAAATATAAGTCTTAGGTTGGCTAGAACGATCTTTACTGCAATTTCATTCTATTTTGTATACAACAACCATACTTGATGCAATCAGCTGATACAATGTAGGACGTGAACAGGGTGAAGTTAGCTAACTGAAACGCGTTTCAATTTGAAACATGTTTATTAAGCGCTTCTGGAATACGCTCAAAAAGAGGGCGCTCGCAACCGAAACAAAGCGTAAAGCGCTTTAGTTTCCTCAAGAATATGCATCTACTGCGCATGTCCGCTACATTTAGAAACACTACTATTGGTCACTAAAACTTAAACGCGTTTCACTTTACATTTTGGCCGAGTAAACGCGGCCATTCATTCGATTACGTCACTTAGCTTGATGGTACTTGTCGCTTCTACTTTATACGTAGCCTTTACTTTAAAATACAATCGTTTGCTACCGATATGGAACATAGAAAGGAACCAAATACTACATTCGTTCTTTCGTTTGTCACTTGCTACGTTAAACATTCCTCATTATTTAGGTCATTTTAGTGTTATTTGATATAGAGCTATACTTATTAGCATATCGTTCGTGACTCTTAATAGTAAGTATATTTATGTAGTATACCTAATATACACATACAAATTGTTCTAAATTAAATTCTACATATTATGATGCCTTCTCAGGAATACGCCTGAAAGACGAATTAAACTGGCCAATAATTTGGTAGATATCCATGTAAAGGAAGAATGTATCACAGAAGAATATCCTGCAACCGTTAAAGAAGAAATAGAAATCGAAGAACGTGATACGAATAACCTGAAATTGGAAATCGGGGCGAATATGGAATATTCGTGTCATCTTTGCGAAGAAGTGTTTCACTTCGAGGCGGAAGTGAACCGAATTTACGAACTCACACAGGGGAGAAACCGATTCCGTGTACAACGTGTGGGAAGATATTCTCTATAAAAGACACTTTAAAAATGCATTTACGCACACATACAAGTGAGAAACCGTTTTCTTGTACAATTTGCAAGAAGTCATTCTCCAAGAACATTTTGAAATACCATTTACGCGTACCTACAGGTGAGAAACCGTTCTCTTGTACAATTTGTGATAAGTCATTCTCTTTGAAAGTTCATTTGACACGCCATTTACGCATACATTCAGGCGAGAAACCGTTTTCTTGTCCAATTTGCAAGAAATCATTCTCTACAAAAAACATTTTGGAAAACCATTTACGCACACATTCAGGTGAAAACCCGTTTTCTTGTACAATTTGTGAGAAGTCATTCTCTACCAAAAACCTTGTAGGAAATCATTTACGCAGACATAAAGGTGAGAAGCCGTTTGCTTGTGCAATTTGTCAGAAGTTGTTTTCTGCAAACGGTGCATTGAAAATACATTTACGCACACATACTGGTGAGAAACTGTTTTCTTGTACAGTTTGTGAAAAATCATTCTCTACAAAAGACTGTTTAAAAGGCCATTTACGCTCACATGCAGGTGAAAAACCGTTTTCTTGTGTAATTTGTGGGAAGTCATTCACTACAAAAACAAATTTGAACACTCATTTACGCACGCATACAGATCAAAAGAGATTTACTTGTACATATTGCGAGAAGTCATTCTCTACAAAGGACTATTTAAACATCCACTTACGTACACATACAGGTGAGAAAGCGTTTTCTTGTTCAATTTGTGATAAGTCTTTCTCATCAAATCTATATTTGAAACGTCATTCTTGCACGCATACAGCTGAAAACCCGTAAAAACCATTCACGACGACTTGCAGATGAAATATTATTTGAAGCTACAAGTACCCGTATACGGGAATATCGATTTTGTCCAATTCGATAAATAATTATAGCTGCTACAATTGTATAGATACATTTTTTGAAAATTTGTTTGAAAAAGTATGTACATAGACATATGGATTATACCTAAACCTCTTTTTAGCATAGAACTTGTGCAATAGTTTTTTATGTTTCTAGTATTGAGAAAAATATTTACTAATGCTTTCATTTGAAATATTATATGCTGTAATATATATAAGTTTGTGTTTACGGTCTGTTTTCTATATATATATATATACGTACGTATTTTATGAGTTTGGGTATTTAGACCAAAAAAAGATGGAAACGTTTTCTAGCACGTTTTATTAATCACGCCTAATATTTCGTCACCAGTTCGTGACTTCTTCAGAG
>JAWQRP010004914.1:0-11312 GCA_033557875.1 Quadriops clusia | reverse complement strand
GTAGCGAGTCGAGGGCATTATAAATTCGAGGGAATAATACTGTCTAACTCCTGAGTGTGTATACAAAACTTTTCTACTGAGCGTTAATAATTATTTTGTAGAAGAAAAAATTAAAAGTTTTCCTTTTAATCCAGTTGCATAGTTATTTTAGGTTTTTCATATTGGTATGGTCATTTAACATTGTATAAGGCAAAATGTCATACAAAATTGACACTTCAGTTGAGGTTATGTTTCCAACGGCTGTACCTATGCGACTGACGTTAGTTCTTAATTTTACCACCTTATGCAATTTTCTAATGAACTTGGCAGCACAGTCGAGCGGGAGTAATAGATTTAAAACTCCCGGAGGGAATAAAGTAGATTAGTAATTTTACCGCTTATGTTTTTAATAGCAAATGGCGCCACCATCAAGCGGGAAATATTAACTCATAGGTGTCTAGGTAATAATGTACGATATTACAGTTTAGTTTTAAGTCAACAGTAGGCATGTAAAGTGCGTATTACATACGCTCGGGAGAAAAGTAAAAAACGTCGTTTATTGAAAATAAAAACATAAAAATGTTAATATATTCTATCATATCCAAACTCATGAGTTACTGTTGAAGCAAAACTTATGATTCAATAAAAATTTTTATACTTCTGTGAGATTAAATTAATTCAGGTTAGACCCTAAAAGACAGAAGTTACGCAAAAATGTTATCCCCTTGAACAGATTATTTCCCAGACAAACTTTACATCTCTCCACGTTTGGATTGGAAATTCCTCAACATATGGGTGACACGTGTGACCCCGGAATCTAAATCCCGGATTCCGCCTTCCTCCCCCGGAATTTCAATTCGGGAAAGTTTAAAACCGCATTCGGATCAGCCAGACACCAGCAGACGCTCCAGATGTGATCTACAACTCGGCGGGCGTCATCAACTATGACAAACTGCAAATTTATACAGTTGATAATTACTCCCAGCTCCTCCCTGCTCGTCCGCGAGAATTGCCTAATGTAAATTTCGCGTACATCCAGAGTGCCCCGAATAACTCGGATTCCACTCGGGGCAAGGAGGGCCTTTTTCATATTTCCGCACGGGCGCTGGAGCGTGCAACTTTCAAAGCGACTTTAAAGTTTGCTTCGGATGTTCTTCCTCAGGAATTCCACTTATTAGTGCCCCGAAATACCCCTCGAAAGACAAAGAAAGCAAGACAACTTCTCAGCGAACTCAACCTTAAGATTGGTCTAAGTTTTATTCAGTTGAACGATGCATGTTGAATCAGTACTTAATTTCAGATACAACACTTAATTTAAAATATACCTATTAATGATAATAATAATAAAAATAATAGTAAGGAATAATAATAATAATAATATTCAATGATTTAAGCAAGGCAATTTAAGATTTGATTCTTAAAATGAGATTTATGCTCAATTTAAAGCAATTTTGGCTTTATAGAGCCATTCTATAGAACACCAATGGGGAAAAAACGTAATGCAACGCAGAGATAGGTACGTGTATACAAAAGCTTTTTTGTGCATTTAGCACATTTGGCAGAAGTCATTCGGCTTACGTAAGCTCGAAAGTCATTTCCAGAAGCCAATAAAAAGTCGCAAAGCGGACAGGTAGAGAGACAAAGAAAGGAAATAAAGAGAATCTTGCAAAGCTTCCGCGACTTACGTTTCTCGACGCGAGGAATCGCTGTAATAAGTGTTTTCGGTCCTTATACCTCCAGGCCTGAAATGATCAAAGTTGGTTATGTGTTGTGTAAGTGTCGCCGTATGATGTATCGGGTGCAAATGGGTTAAAGCGAATCAAATATGCGATCGAATATGTCATTTGGTTGCTTGTGTATTGCAAATGCACAAGGCATTGAGAGTTCGACGAGTTGTGGGTAAAGCAGTTTCCTACAATAGGTTGCTATGTAACGGAACTGTCAGAATAGTTCGTTTTTCTTGTTGCGCGCTTTCTAATTCTTTTTGAGGATGTAAGGACAACAAATTGTGCGATGAATCGATTTAACTGGAATGGTTAAGGGACAAGGTAATCTTGAGCACTACTTGGTAAGTTCAGCTACATTTTTCGTTTGCTTCTATTATACTTTTTAAAACAGTAACCGACATGTATCAACTATGTTTATACATATTGCCATGGCAAACGTGACATCACACAAGTGCAATAGTTGTAAATATGTAGTAATTCTTCTTCTTCTTCTTCTTCTTGTCAATGAAAACCAATAGATATCGCTCTGACAAGAGCTGAACGCCTATTTGATTATTTGGATATGATAAATAGGGAATAGATCAAATTTTTACTCATTATACTTTTAAACTTTTAGATTTAAATTCTTTAAAGAACTATTAAGTTACCTCACATATTTATGTAAATGGTGATATTAACTGGTGTAAAAGTACTTATTTACAAATGAAGAAAGGCGCCTCTGCATATCAAGAAATCAATATGATTCGTATCTCAGCGTGCCCCATAAACATTACGCAGCAAATTCCCAAGGAATTATTCCCCGCATCGCGCACTTTGGAAAGGAATGGGCGAATATTCATTTCATTTTACATCAGTTTAAATCCCGAAATGAACAACACATCCAGGATAATAGCCGCCCTAAACGGTACCGACATTAAGCAGATGTGCGGGGGCGGCTGAGTTAGGGCTATTACGGGCCTCCCCCGTGCCCTGGCAATGAATTTGTATTTAAGTAAATAACGTTGCGTAAGTTTAAATGGAAATGTTGAAACACAGAGGAAGGCGAAGAGCGAGAAACGCGATAAACGCTTTCCGCGTCCCTGTACTAGATTTAACTTGATTACTAATTACTTACACTTTTAATAAAAGGGGTTACTTTTAATTAAAACTGCTTTTGCTTGAGGGAACTTTCGACAACTTTGGTGTTAATATAATTACGAAAATGGGCGGTCAAGGCTTCTCTTAACCGTTTTTAACAAAATTTATTTTCGAAATTCATTCAAAATTGTCGCATAAAATATAACTTTTACGTTATGATAGACCACACCATTCACTCATTATAATAGAACAAAAGAGTCCCAAATTTAAATAGGGAGCTTTTAAATTAGAAACAAGTTAAATATAAAAAAAACTTATATCAAAAAATTCTTAACAGACAAAAATTGTAACAGACAAAAATGTAAGATATAAAAAATTAAATCAAATAAAATATAAATCAAACAATATTAAAATTAAACAAAATTTGAATTAAACAAAATTTCAATTAAACAAAATTTCAATTAAATAAAATTTATATTAATCAAAATTTAAAATAAACAAATTTTAAATTACTCAAATCTTAAGTCATACAAAATTGAAATTAAACAAAATTTATACTAAACAAATTTCAAATTAGTCAATAATTTACATAATCATACAAAATTCAAATTAGACAAAATGTAAATTAGGCAAAATTTAAAGCGGACAAAATGCAAAGGCGAACTCATGTAAATTCAACATCATTGAAATTCAATAAAAAACTCGTCTAAACTCCCCAGAAAGTTCTCCACTAAATTTTTGCGGGCACGCTGTAGCCGTTGCAAGCAGGGAACCCATCTGGGGTACGTCGGCCGCAAACAAATTGAAATTAAATTTGTGCATAAGATTGAGAGAGCGAGAGGCCGCACGCCATGCTCTGAATTTCAAACGGGCTGAAAACAAGGGACGGAATTGAATTTGAGGTTACTCACCAGGGAAGGTCCGCAAAGCACCAACAACACTGCGACGTGGAAAAACAACCTTTCTTTGAGCAAATTCATGCTGGGAGCGGAGGAAAGCGCTTCTTAAAGGAAAATAATGGCCACTTTAATTAATGGTTTAACTGTTGCTTCCCCTTTCCTGGACAGCAACACGGTGAGCAACAAGTTCTGCAGCGAGGACCGACGCCTTCCCTCGGAAGCACCGACGCCGTATGGAACGTCGCGACGCTCCGAGTTGTTTTTATACAATCCCCTTGCGAGCGGGGGAAACGACTAGGCGCAGAAGTTCCACGCTCGTTTTCCCTAACGTTATCCAGTGACACAGCCTACTCTCTCGGACAGATTTTCCGAGAAAACCTCCAGCCCTGTGGGCTTTATGCAACTGGGAGTTGGGCGCTGACCCACCTCTAGTTTCCTCCGATCTGGCCCCCATGTGATACGATCCAATTTCAGGCGGCAAGGGTGACAGCCAACTCATTTATGCTTGATTTATTTTATTTTTTCATCCTTAATGCACGAAGCTAATTGAATTGTGAAAAGACTGGGCTATCTGGCTACCCAAATGCGCATAAGCCCGTACTTTATACAATAAAGCTCCCTTTGTGCTGGTTCCTGGAAATTCAACAGTTTGTTTACAATAGCAAACTCGGCAACAAACGAACATTTTTATTATCGATTTATTAACTTTTTTCGCATTTATTTCATAGTGATAAGAATAATTTGTACATCATAAGCCCTAACAATAAATATAATTCATTTAAATATCATAATAAAAATAAAATGTTTCGTTTACGAAAACGAACATTTGCTAAAGCACCTCCAAAGCGTTAAGCCCAGTAATTCTTGTTCCCGTAGTGGAATTCGTTACCAAACCCATTGTGGCAACCCTGCGACTCCAATTGAGATTGAGGGTGACCATGGGTCCAATCGCCTTTCGGCCAAGGTTGGCCTTGGGAGTTTTCCTCTAAAGCATTCGAATTTTGGAGTTCATGCTTCACTTCACCTTTCAATCTCATAGCACCCTCCGATGCGTGATCCCTCAAACTATTCATGCTGCTAGCAAGATGTGCATTCTGTCCGCTTGGAGTTAGAGGAGAAACCCCATTTTGGAGATTCATATTGCTGAACGTGGAGATAGCTCCATTTGTCATAGCTGGATTCGCCATCGTCGAGTTGGCCATGGTTGAAGCTGTCGCCAAGGATGCATTTCCTATAGACGATGAAGAAATGGGAGAATGGGCCAATTGAGTGTTCGCTATTTGAGCATTCGCTAATTGGACATTGGCTAACTGGGCATTGGCTAACTGGGCATTGGCTAACTGGGCATTGGCTAATTGAGCATTGGCCATCTGGGCTTGGGCCAAGGCGTAGTTCGCATCAAAGAAAGCTGAGTAGTCGTTCCTTCCAATGTCCTGGCTGTTGTAAGCCGACTGCTGGAAGACATTGTAGTTGGCGAACTGAGAGTTCCTCCAATCGTGCTGGGCATTATCCGATGCGTATTGACAGGCCATATTGCCCAAAGGTAAGGAATGGAAACCTAAGGCCGGGTTTGCACTGCTTGCGTGCTTGCGAAGTCTCGCCCTTCTGTTGGAAAACCAGACCTGCAAGACCAAAATCACATTAAACAACTAATCTCAGGTCAGTACAACTGCATGTACATATTTCATTATCACCAAATAATTCAGTATCGATTTTTATGTTCGAGACATACTTGTATCCTAGCCTCAGTGAGCCCAGTTTGTTGAGCCAGCTCCTCCCTTGTGTAGACATCTGGATATTGAGTCCTGCTGAAAGCTCTTTCCAAGGCTTCGAGCTGTTCCCCGCTGAATGTGGTCCTGCATCTCCTCTGCTTTCTTTTCAGCTGGATTCCCGGCTCGGATTCTGTGTCACTATCACCTGTTTCTCGCCCTTTTCCAAATATGAAACAATTACATAGAATTAACGTATTAAACATTTATAAATAGTGAACAAAAAAAATCAATAATTGATTATAATCATTATACTAGGAATAATGCAAATGTACAGCTTGATGCAGAAAAATATCGACGCTATACGTGCGGTTGCCATAGATAGTGTCGATATTTTTCTGCATCAAGCCGTACATATGTATGTAAATCACAATGGATATTTCATCTATAGATGCAATATACTGCACATGTATCAATGTAAATTATAAATAAACTAAAAATGAAATATTGGTCCGCGGCCATAAATATGGGTTTATTGGATTTTAACCGCTTTATTAAAAGCTGCTCATGCATTAATGAATTGCGATATGACAAAAAGGCTTCCATGTAAAAAACCCTGTAAAAATGTTAACCCCCTCTTTGTCAACCCGACATTCGGGGGGACAGGTTATTTTTGAAGCAAACTGCACCCCACGCGATATGAAATTACGGCGGAGTCGCTTACAAGCCCCTGAAGGGGATTATGGGGGTGTCTCTGCGGAAAATGGTTTATTTATTAAATTCCTCCCTTGCGTGACAGTTTATCTCGACTATAAAAGATAGATCTGATGCGCTTTTTATCCTGACGCGCTCTTTTATTTTCGCCCACGCGCCGTTCCTGGAATGTTGAAAAAGAAATTTCTGGATATCTGCCTGTGAATTTCAATACAAAGAAGTATATTTTGTTATAAATTGTATTCTGATTTTCTACGTTCTGTATTCGCGAGTGCTATTAGCAGTTATTCTAACGAGCAAGAAAAATAACCCCAGGTCGGAATAAATAGCTGATTACCAGCATTATTGTTACCAATCTGCAGCCTTTGGAAAACCTCACGCTAATCAGCCCCGCACAATATCTCAAATGAAGACCGAGTCATCATGGCATGAGTCTCGATCTTCCTGAAGCCATACACGGAGCTCATGGAGGCAATTCATCAAATAATTCTTGCATTTATCAATATCACTCATAAAAAGAGGCTCTGACTTATGGGTTAGGGGGTCTATCGATGGGGGCATTATAATTAAACAATTATTTAGAATAACCCGTTTATTCGTGCATTTTACGGCAGTTTTCCGGTACTTTAGCGATTTGGACACGTGTGGGGGTGCTGGCGGTGAGGCTCATAACCTCATCGCGGGATTAATTGGTCCGTATTTCACGTGGCGGCAATTAGGGCGCGTGAAAGTGTCCTGCGCCTGGCAATGGTGCAATGGAGGAATTCTTCTGAAAAAGGAGCAAGAGCGTGCGTTAATATATTGCAGGACTCGAGTCCGCGCGCGGATCGCCTGACAGTTGAAATATATAGTGCATCAAAGTGTTAAATGATGAATGTTTGGTTATAAAAGCTGGGACCTCGGGGGGCACCTATTTGTGGGCCCCCCTCGGACACTGGAATACGTCATGAATCATCTTACGAAAATATTAATTTGAATAATTAATATTGCTTTTAAACAGTTCTAAATACATTGATTAATATAGAAGAATTAATGGCAGCCAATATGTCTGTCTGTCCGTCTTTCCTTGGTTCCTGCGCTGATGCCTATTGATCACTCCTGGTGCGGTGGTGTGTGTACGTAACTATGCATTCAGGCTTGACCTGTCTGCCCTCAGGTGTGCAGTTCGAGGAAGAAAGTTTTAAAGGATGCATATGCTCGCGGGAGGATGCTCTTGCTTTAGTTTATCACACACATATATACATATTATGTAGTACATCATGTATACTGTACTGCACAGCAGAATATTTTTGACCACTGTGTAGTACAGTTTTTTGTTTTAGGTAAAAGTAGTTATCACACCATTGCAACATAAGTAAATTTCTTTAACTTTTAGCTGAATTTAATTTTTTTTCTATCCCTAGATTGACCTATCACAATTTCATTCTCTTAGTGCATTCATAATTCTAAATTTGTTTTATCTCCATTTCAAACCTTTGATGTGTTCTTAACTTTAAGTTGTTTAAAGTCTGTTCTTATTAAAAAATGAACCTTCAAATTACTCTACTCGAACCTCTCACATACTCTAAGTAAACCCTTACAATATTATTAGACAACCTGTTGTCTCGGCAAAGTATTTCATTGCTCATTTTCAGACCTTTAACGTCTTTATAGTCCCATAGTTCATTTTCAAACCATCCGTGTCTCTTATCCCTATACACTGTGATTTAATCTAGAATTACGGATCTGTTGATCGAAATTCGGTTTAAACATTGGACAGGCATATTTAAGAAAATATGATAAGTAAATGCACGCTATAGTGTTGAAACATCATTCGCCATTATGTGAAAAGTCATGATGTAAAATGTAACGTCATTGAATTAACTACTGCATATTAAACTTGTCGTATCTACTATTGTGTACGTCTATCAAGAATATTGTTATTATATCAGAATTGAAAATGTCAACTATGATGCACAGAATGAAGTGTTGAATTAATAGCATGTCTGAATATTACAAGTAATGTCCTTTGTAATTAATCTTGATTGCAATAAGTAAGGATTGTAAATAATCTAAAGAAACCCGGGGCTATTAAGAAACTAAAACGAAAATAAGCTAAAGAAATGTGGAATTATTAAGACACTAATGGCCGTTTGCATCGACCGAGTTTAAGTATTTAAGCGAAGTATACTGGCTAAGTATCGCGTAACCCTTTGCACCAACTTCGCTTAGTGCTTAAACTAAGGCTAAAATTAAGTCTTCAGATATGGCGACTTAAATATTTAGGCCAGGTTTAAATTTGGCGTATAACCTTGAAGGGTCAACTGCTTAATTATAATTTCCAATTTCGTCGGAACAGGGCGTATGCACAACATTTTATCAAAAAAATCATATTTCCCTCCACATTTAAACATTTTTTGTGAAAATTTGTTCATAAGTACCTTCCTTATAGTACAATCTTTTATCAATAACCCTAAAAAGATTCAATGCGAAGGCTTTAATTTATCTTGTCAAATTTGGCAACTATGCAACTGAATTTAGGTGGAAACTTAGCTAAACTAACTGTGCAAACAAAATAAATTTAAGTCTTTTTTAAATTTTAAGTTTAACTACAATTCGCTTAAGTCCATGTAGGAGCAAACGGCCATTAGTGTCTTAATAGCCCTACATTTCTTTAGTTTATTTTCATATCTTTATTGTCTTAATAGTTTTAGGTTTCTTAATTCATGTCCAAACCTTTAGTGTCTTTATATCCTTAGAGTTCTTTAGTTTACTTTAAAATGTTTACAGTGTTATTCATAAACAAAGACTAACGTAGGTCTAATTAAACCATCATAAATAGTTGTCAAAAAAAATATAATCTCAAAATTTGGGATTTTTGCGGATGAGCGAAATTTAGTACAACACGGTTTGAACCTCATTTAAGCGTATTTTATGAATAATACAGTTTCAGTCTTATTCATAAACAATGCTTAAATATTGTTCAAACCACGTTGTACTAAATCTCGTTTATCTGCGTAAATACTAAACTTGGAGGGTATTATTTTTTGAAAACTACTTATGACGGTCTAACTAGACCTAAGTTAGTCTTCGTTTATGAATAACACTGTTAGTGTCTTAATAGTCCTAGATTTCTTTAGTTTATTTTCAAACCATTACTCTCTTAATAACCCGACATTTCTTTAGTTTATTTTCAAATCTTTAGTGTCTTAATAGCCCTAGGTTTATTTAGTATATTTTCATACCTTTAGTGTCTTAATAGCCATAGATTTTTTTTAGTTTATTTTCAAACGTTTAATGTCGTAACATGTTTGATGCCGGACCGTTTTTAAGTTTTGCCCGCTCAGGCGGGGCAGATTCGTCGATGAAATATTTCGGTGTATCTTTATTAGCGATACACTAGGCCTAGAGTTGGAATTTTGGGGTTAAGTGTATCATTTAGGCCCGGTTGCATAAAACCGAGTTAAATCTCAGCCTGTGTTACGGTATACTAATTTTGATACATAACCCTGAGTTACTGAAATTAATCCGCGGTTACGTATTTATCTCTCTTTTAAGATGCATTATTTTAGAATTGTTAGAATAGATTTCTACACAACAAACTTTTCTATTGAACTTTCGGTGGTCATCTATGTTTGTAAATACTTTAGTTTATTATTGCGATCCTAATGTAGTAGAAACCTTTGATACATATATACGATGAGATAACCGTAACGAATTTTTTTCGGTGATTATTTTCTAGGGAAGAGAAAGTACCTTTTGTATACTCCGTTTTGTACTAATAATGCCCTTTTGTGCCATTGTCAAAGAATATCCGAAGCACTATATAAATGACATGTTTCTGTAATAGAGACTGTGTTATCCTGCTTAAGTCAACTGCTTTTCAACGTGCTCCGGGTTTAACTGGTGATCATTAGTTTCCGATAAAATATAGTCCTGTTTATAAGTGTAAATATTTCAAAGACCAGTGATAAGTAATAAATGAACAAGAAAGTGATAAAAAATTAGAAAAATGTTGAGAAAGTACTCAATTAACAAAGAACCTCAACCCATCGTCGAAACTATGAACATGAGTGATTCTGAAGATTTGGATATGTGTGATGAGAATTTGGATGACTGACGAAGATCGTAGCTATGAACCTGAAAGTAGTGATAGTGATAAATTCATGGACAGTTCGCTTCTTCAGTGGTTACTCCAGAGGCAACACCTTCCCCAGCACCTTCACCACCTATCTCACAATATCAACATGATCTGGATGATGTACCAAATATTGTTTGGACTCATCGTACTGGTCGTCAGCAGGATTTTTATTTTCCGGGATAACAGCGATAAAAGATGTCTAGCTGAAATACTGGCATTGGCAGAGCCTATTGACTATTTTGAATTATTTCTCGATTCTGAAATAAACAATCTAATAGTTAATGAAACTAACTTATACGCCACTCAAGTCATTGAACGGGAAATGGATATTCTCCCTAACTCAAGGCTGGATGATTGGAAGCCAACAGATGGAGTTGAAATTCAACAATTTTTGGGACTACTTGGTTAGATGGGTCTTGTGAAAGTGCCAGAACTTTCAAATGAGTGGTCAACGAGACAATTTTATTGTTTTTCTTTTCCTAGAAGCATAATGGTTCGCAACCGATTTGAGCTTCTGCTGAGATTCTGGCACTTGGCAATAACAATCTATGCACACCACAGAATCGGTTACAAAAAGTGGAAAAAACCTTACAACTCTAGACGGAAAAATGTAAAAAAAGTCTATATTCCGGGCCAAAAAAATTGTTAACCAATATCCAGTTTAGAGAGAAGGTAATACATTCTTTTTTAGAAATACATTTTAATATACCAAAACGGAAAGAGAAATATTCATCCTTGATAATAGATCAACAAATAAAGAGCTTGGTGTGGAGCCTGCTATGTAAAGTACGGGAAGCATGGCAAAATTGTTAATTACTTGAAAAAAATGGCAGCTCAAGTAATTACTATTTGCGACACATGTGAAGGAAATCCGCACTTCTGTCGAACTTGTTTTAATGAAAAACATTTCATGTACAAAAATCATTTACTTTAAATTTTCAATACTCATTTGCGTTAGTTTTATCACAGATAAACAGATAGCTGACCGAAATGCAGAATACAGCGGAAAGATTTTACATTGCGGGCGACCCCGTAGCGGTTTAGTTGGGACCCAGCCGACAGGGTGCGCTCGGCGTTACATTATGTC
>JAWQRP010004913.1:0-11312 GCA_033557875.1 Quadriops clusia | reverse complement strand
ACATGGGGCGTTACAAAGCCATTATCAAATTGATTTTTATCATTTTTTAATGAAACAATATTTTGAATTAGTAAAAAGAGTTTTAGTACTTGATTTTATCTAGAATTAGAACAAGTATTAGAAAGGAAAACTTTTAAGATCTCTATATTGAACACGAAATCAAAATAAAATATTTTTTTTTTATCAAATCACTAAGCGGGCAATAACACATATTACATTGTTTTCGGTAGTACAGACGATCAACCAAGGGTTAAATTACAAGATGTAGACATTAACATTAACCCATCGGCGGCACCGTGCGTCGTAAAATGACTACTTTTCTTTTTATAATTTTTATTTATCGAAAATTTATTATTAATGATGAAAGTTTCAAGTACTATAATTGAATCGACATCTTTTGCGTACCCCCAGCAAATAGTTTTGCAATTAAATGTAAGTCGATAATTTTTGTCGTCAATCCAGTTCAGAAATCGTTCCTCTGAAAATCACAAGTAAATTTACAAAATTATTTGTAAAATAAAATCAATATGTAATAATAGTACCTAGTTACAATCAATACCCCCAGTGTCAGAATTATCAAATAATTATTTGTTATCAATTTTGTAAGGACGAATTGTGAAAGTAGTAACTTTTAAATTGTTTACAGTTTTACCTTTGTAATGGCTAAATTGTAGATTTAATAATCGTATTTTCACTAATATTGCGACTTGTTTTAAAAATTATTACATTAAATTGCCGTGTCTACCGTTGATTGCGTCTAGTGCATCATCCCCGCAACGAAGACGGATTTCTTTTTCTTTCTGAATCGATCATCTTTGAAAAACTGGAGTGGTCTTTATTTTTCTGTAAGATTTTATTGTATAACTTTCAATTCAAACATGATATATATCTTTATTTATTATTATCTCGACGAGTCAGCTCCGGTCGCCAGATGTTTTACGGTTCTAAATTGCATTTACGATTCTTTTCAAGTCTGTAAATAAAATCATTTTAAATTACATGTAATAAAACAAATTATTTTTCCTAAACGCGTTTTATACTTATATTGCGATGGATTTACGATTCTTATAACGAATAACATTTATTGTTCGTTCGTCGGAATAGACCAACACTCGTGTCAATAACAAGATGTGACGCACAATTTTTTTTGTACTACATTTAACAAAAATTTTTATAATTATAATGTAAGTAGATTTATTTATATAATTTAACCTTTAATCAATGTACAGATATCTGAGTGATTACGGAAGTCTTGGTACAGCAACGCAAAAAGCAATCTGTTATCCATAACTTTTGTAAACTGAACAAACAAAACAAAAAAAATCAGCTCTGGCCACCACAGAACCGACCGTCAGCAAAAGTGTATATATTTGAGATAAAAGTCCTAGTCGAACAATAAAAATATCTTAGATAAAAGTTGTCGGTTATGACCAGTGTTGTGCATTATCTAGATTAAATTAGCTAAATAACGTGGTCAGATAAAAAAAAGGTTACTTTTACTAAATCTAGATATTTTGAATAAGTTCATCTGTTATATCTAAACATCGATTAAAAAAAATTCCTTTGAATCTATTTGGATCAAGAATATCGAAGGAAGTAATTACATATTGTAGATAAATATTGTTTACCGTTGTAGTCATATTTTTAAGATATAACTTTATATTGAAATTTAATTTTATGTGATAACATAGCCTATACCGTAAATATCACTCAATTTTATTATTATTATTATTTTATAGATAATATTGAAACCCCCAAAAGTTTTTTACTTTTTTGATTTTCAGATATTTAATCTACTAGTTCACAATTTGACAAATTTTTCTAATCTTATTTTCAATACCATCCTTTTAATTGAATCGGCGTTATAGCACGTTTTCCATTTAAATACGTGTAAATTTGTTACAACTACAAAATGTTATAACTTCTGAACGGCCTTGTAAAACAATCCCCAATTTTTTAGGGAACTTCAGTAGACTTGTCAGAATAATATATAATGTTTCGAGCATATTCTCATCATTTTCAATATACCTACAAGATACCCTTAAGGTATATCTAGAAATTTTTGGATGAAATACAAACCTCACAACTTCAAAATCGCATAAAAATAATCCGCATAAAAAGAGACCTTACTGTACTAATACTAATAAACAACAATAATAATAATAACTTATCTGCTAATGGATATACAGACTAATATTTAAATTGAAAACGAATAACGACATAAAGTTACCTCATATTATTAAAAATAAAGTCGACAATATAATAATAATATGTAGATGGATAATAACGAAAGGAAAAGTAATAAACATGAACTTGTCTATTTCAGAGCGCGCGCGCAATGTCGTTTCAAGTTCGGGCAGTTCGGCGGGACATCGGCGGCGGTGACGGGGCCCGGCGTTCGAACCCAAAGGAGGGCGAGACAAGGACGAAGGATAAAGGACGAAAATATCAAGACCCCGGACCTCGGACTCGGCAGATAAGTAGTATTTCCTAATCACATAAACCTGCATACATATATACGATACATACCAGACGAGCAAAACACGAAGGACACACCGAGACACGTACGAAAAGAACCAGAAGCACGAGGTCAATCGCCGTAAAAAAAAAATAAATATAAAACGGAACAAACTAAATAAATAACTATAAAGTAACTAATATACATGAAGTAAATAAATTAACAAATAACCAAATATAAAGGAAATAAATAAATTTAAAGTACTTACATAAACTAATACAAAGTAAATAAATATGAAGTAAATACATAAAAACAAAGGAAATAAATAAATATAAAGTAAAGAAATATAAAATTAAATTCAAATCGACCCCTCTCTGTCGACCGTATCCCGGTGTTTCACGAGCCGTGTTCGTTCGTTGCTCACATCTCTTGCCAGCACCTCAGCGGCTCCAGTACATGCACCGTCAGACCCATCGGTCACTGCCACGTCGTCGTTGCCTCTATACCGGAAAGCAGGGGGTTCGCGATCGAGGTGCGGAAACGTTCAGGACATCGCCCGCCGAATCGTCCGGGCCTCGGCAACAGAGAAACGGTCGAAACAGTCAGATCATTAATCAATATAAAATCGGAAAAAAGTATAAAATTTGAAATCAGGACGAAAATTATATAATAAATATTTTAATAAGTAAAAGAAATGGAATACGCGGAACAGCAGTAAAATCTCGGGGGGGAACTTGAACAAAAATTACACGCGCGGGACCAACACATCGCACTTTTGAATTTATCTACCTATTATATCCAAAATAAAGCGAAATATTTAAATCGAAAACAAATAACGACATAAAGTTACCTCATATTATTAAAAATAAAGTCGACAATAAAATAATAATACTAATAACTCGTCCGTCTATTTCAGAGCGCGCGCGCCGTCGTTTCAAACTCGAAAGTTCGCGCAGTTCCGCGGGACATCGGCGGCGGCGGCGGGGCCCGGCGTTCGAACCCAAAGGAGGGCGAGACAAGGACGAAGGATAAAGGACGAACATTTCAAGACCCCGGACCCCGGACTTTTCAGATAAGTAGTATTTCATTATCATATAAACATGCACAGATATATATATATATATGCGATACATACCAGACGAACAAGACACGAAGGACACACCGAGACACGTACGAAACGAACGAGAAGCACGAAGCGTTACTTTGACTCGACAAAGACGTAATTTAATCTATAAAGACGAAATTTTCAGGATCAAGAACACAGAAACGGGAAATTACATCGTTTATGTTTGCGTTTGTTTTTGCGATAGCAGTTGCGTCGGCGGTATAGGATATAAGGTTTAGAAATATAATCGGACATACGCCGCACTTTTTACGGGCGCGCTAACGTCTCGGAGAAATAATCGAACATAAGACACAAACGAAAAACACCGACGATACATACGGACGAGAAACGAACGACATCGACAGCCTTGGCACGACACGTTACGAATCGAGCGAAGCGGACGACGTACAGAGCGCAGAGGCGCTCGTACCTAGCACCTAGTGCTCAAAACGTACGAAGTGTGCCAAACGGACAAAATCGACGTGGTCGACGAAATCGACGAACTTGACTAACTTGACTAACTTGACTAACTTGACTAACTTGACGAACTTGGCGAACTTGACGACTTGACGAACTTGACTCGATCAAGACTACATCGACTCTACGATAAAGACGAAAGTGACTCGATAAAAACGAAATATATCAGGAACAAGAACAAGTACATGATCAGGTGAAACGATGTCTGTTGCGGTGCGTTTCCGTTTCCGGTGAAGGTTTAGGGTTCGGCTTAGGGTTAGAAAAAGGTTCGAGTCGAGACCGGACGCAGAAATAAGTGAAGGTCAAACGCCGTAAAAAAATAAATATAAAATGGAACAAACTAAATAAATAACTATAAAGTAACTAATAAACATGAAGTAAATAAATAAATATAAAGTATATAAACTAATACAAAGTAAATAAATATGAAGTAAAAAAATAAATATAAAGTAAGTTAAATGTCAAGTAAAGAAATAGAAAATTAAATTCAAATGGCCCCCTCTCTGTCGACCGTATCCCGGTGATTCACGAGCCGTCTTCGTTCGTTGGTCGCAACTCGTCCGCCGACACCAGGGGCGCCGGTAAAAGCATCGATAAGTCTTCGGGGTGTGTGCCCGTTGTTGGTTACTACCTTGAAGGACGGGGTGTGTGCCCGTTGGTTACTACCTTGCAGTTGCCTCTGACCGGAAAGCAGGGGGTTCGCGATCGATGTGCGGAAACGTTCAGGACATCGCCCGCCGAATCGTCCGGGCCTCGGTAACGGAGAAACGGTCGAAACAGTCAGATCATAAATAAACATAAAATCGGAAAAAAGTATAAAATTTGAAATCCGAAAGAAAATTATACAATAAATAAATAATAGTCAAGTAAGGAAATACAGTAAACAAAGAAACGGTAAATAACGACGAATTTACTCTACATTTATCAGTAACGGGATCGGAATCATCCCCTTAGTATAATCGAACAGGCGATAATGACCGATAATTCTAAAAGAAATTACACATTATAGATTATAGGTTTAGGTTTAGAAATATAATTGACCATTCGCTGCATTTTTTAAGGGCGCGCTAACGCTTCGTAGAAATAATCAAACATGACACGTAGGAAACAAAGAAACAAACGACACGGACGAATACATATGAAACACGAAAAACACTAACGATACATATATAAAATAAGTAACTAAATTATATAATAAACAACGGTCAAGTAAGGAAATACAGTAAACTAAGAAACGGTAAATAACGACGAAATTTACTCTAAATTTATCAGTATAATCGAACAGGCGTTAATGAACGATAATTATAAAAGAAATTACACATTATAGATTATAGGTTTAGGTTTGGAAATATAATTGACCATTCGCTGCATTTTTTAAGGGCGCGCTAACGCTTCGTAGAAATAATCAAAAATGACACGTAGGAAACAAAGAAACAAACGACACGGACGAATACATATGAAACACGAAAAACACCAACGATACATATATAAAATAAGTAACTATATTATATAATAAACAACGGTCAAGTAAGGAAATACAGTAAACTAAGATACGGTAAATAACGACGAAATTTACTCTAAATTTATCAGTATAATCGAACAGGCGTTAATGAACGATAATTATAAAAGAAAATTACACATCAACAAAAACGTCCAGAATGTTTTAAAATAAAGGTAGGTACCTATTGATTTTGTCCTTGCTCTTTTTAATCACTTCATCTTTTTAATTCAATCGATTAAAATCGATCAAACAATTCAATTTAAAAGCACGCATACCGTGCCTCATTTTCAAAAATTAGAAACACCAGCCCTTGCAGTTCTAAAATTATCATCGACATAGGTTTCTTTATAAAACCGGTCGCCTTCCAATTTTCGTTCGAGTTCTTTTCTGAAACCACAAGACCCGCGAATCTAACATACCAGAAAATCTAAAAAAATATACACGTAAAAACGCCCATAATGTTTAAAAAAAAGTAGATACCTGTTGATTCACTCTTTGTTCTTTTTAACGTCGGAAATTGTCATCGTCGTCGACGACGACGTTCCCATCTCATCTTCCATCCCAACTCCCGCCGGTCCCACTACCACGACGGATTTCTGTCATATCGACAACGCGCAGTGCGATTTCTTCAAGAGTCTATGTCAACGTACACACAGAAACACAGCTATAAAGAAGAAAACGACACAAACGTACGGACACGCATCACAATCTTTAACTCGTCTCACGTTTCAGTTCGACGGACTCTGCCTCGAAGCCGGACGACAGCACGACTCACAATCAGACTCTGAATCGAGCCGCTCGATTCGGAGGAGAACGTACTCGAAGACACGGGCACGGCGTCGATACGACATCGTCACGCGCGGGATGCCCGACAGGGTGGAGATTCTCAACAGCACAGGCAGCCGTCGAAGAGGGACGAGATCTCGCATGCAGCGAAGTCACGCGACGTCGATCAAGGCGTCGACACGGGTAATCTCGTCACCGAAGGATACCAAAGGAGTCCAAGATCACGCAGCACCAGCGAGAACGAATCTCGCACAAGACGAAAAGTAAGTACAACTCGAGCAAACTCGTACACTTGTATAATACTAATACAGAAAAATATGCAAGTAGATAAAGAGCAACCGACGATCAAACGGCAGCAGCGGCAGCAGCAGCAGCAGCGCGACGGTAAAAGCGGCGGAACCGCAAGAAACCAAGTCGTCGGGGTTCTCAAGTCCCGCGAGCCGAAAGCGTCGACGTCAAAGTTCAACACCAGAAACACAGCAGACGTCAAATCGAGGTATTAACTCGTAATTTTCGAAACGATCCCAGATAGGAATCCAAACAGCCGTTTATATATTATTTTACATAATATTAAAATTTCTAAAATATTTGCAACATAATCAAACACAGAAATCGACGTCCGTCGATCGGTAAAGGGTTTTTTTTAATCGACACCGGTTTATTTATTTTTTATTATCATTCTCATTCAACAAATAACGCTCGAATACCAAGGCATTCGGAACACACATACTCGATGAAAACGACACAAACGGAGAGGTTTTCGCCAAACGCATCTTTAATCTTTGCGTATTTTCTGTTTCAGGACGCGGAAAAGAGCACCAGGAGCACCAGCAACAGAGGCAGCAGCTCCGACCGCTCACACAAGTTCCCGTCGACTCCCGGCAAAAAAAAGCTCCGTCGCAGGCGAGATTTCCAACAGCAGCAGCCAGTCGTCGGAGAGGTACGAGATCGCACGCAGCAGGCTTCTAGGAGCAGCGATACCAGGACGATCATCGAGTCATCGACACGCGGGAACGAACCCGAAACCCGATCACGCGCAGCCGGAGAAAGAATTTTGCACAAACGAATCACAAGTCGAAAGGTGAGTTTATCTCGAACAAAAACTTGTTACATTCCGGCAACGTTCAATCAACAATCGAAACACATGATAAAAATTGCAGCAATATAATACGTGCCTTTGTAAATTTCAGGAGCAAACTCGAAAGAAAAGTACACACAAGCAAAGAGCAACCGACGATCAAACGGCAGCAGCAGCAGCAAAATAACGAAAAGACAAAGGTGACGAACGAAAACGAAACCGCAGAGGAACCAAGAGCAGCAAGAATCTGGGTTCTCGAGTCCCTCCACTCGGAAAAAGACGTCGCGTCAAAGCCGCCTACGTCCACAAACGCAGACATGAAAACGAGGTAAATATTTTTAATATTTAAAATAACGGCGGTTCCCAGTACGGCAACCAAAATCAGTCGTGTCACGTAATAATAATAATAGTAATAATAATAATATTTATTTAGTTTAGCTGTTAGCTATCATACATCTAATACACACGTTATTACATTAACATTTATAAAATAAATAAATTTTTAATACAATTTTCAATTCTTTTAATGTATTTACATTTTTAATATGAATCGGTAATTCATTATATTCTTTTAAACCCCTATCTAAAACGATATTTTTACTTTTTACATAATTATTTCTACATACATAAAACTGATTGTTTTGCCTCGTGTCATAAGTATGTACATCAGTTATCTTTGTACACGAGTTCATTAAATAGCTCGCCGATAGATGCTTTTCCATATTAAATGTTTACTTTTTCCATCTTGAACATTGCTTCATATGTAGTAGAGTCGACTTCTATCATTATCATTTTACCGTCCTTTAAGTCTTTTCTATACTTGATTCGTATGTCCATCGAGGCAGAATTTAACTCACGATTTTGATTCCTTATGCAGTCGAGAATATCTTCATCAGTGAAATCAAATATTCCGGAAATGTACAATCAACAATAGAAACGCATCATAAAACTTGTGTTAATGTTTCTTCGTAAATTTCAGGCGCCAACTCTAAAATAAACGGGCAAGTAAAGAGCAACAGACGAACGAACAACCGAAAGAGCGAAAGATCGCAATCGAAAACGGTATAGATGGAAACGAGAGCATCAAGGGTCGGGGGGGACGTAAGTCCCACGAGCCGGAGATCGTCCTCGTCGTCAAAGCCACCAATCTCCATAAACACACGGACGTCAAACCGAGGTAAAAATTTGAAATTTTTAAAATATCAGCAGTCACAGTACAGTGGCCTGCGGAAACCTACACAGTACGTAAACAATATAGAATTTGTATTTATGTTTTTTCGTAAATTTCAGGAGCACACTCTGAAAAAATACGTGAGCAAAGAGCAACCGGCGACGCGACCGAGCCGCAAGATCCCATCTCCACCGCTCACGGTGAGTTTCTTCATTCCATTTATTCTTCTATACGCTTTCTCGATCCATTCCCGCGTCGCGCATGCAAGTCCGTCTACAAGCATGTTTTCGGGCCCGTTCTTATAATTGTTTATCGGCCGTTTTTAAAAGTCCGAACCATTCGAGCCGTTTATATTCTATATATCAGTAACGTCTATCATCCGTAGGTCATTCCTTATTTCTTCATTCCGGATCGTCCGCAACTCGTTCACTCCCTCGATTCGTCTCGAAGTTTTCATTTCCAATGCCTGTACAGTTTACTTTTCTATCTCCGATCCGTCATCCACGTTTCACTTCCGTACGTGACGGTGGCGTGGCGTGGGTCCGAAGACCGTTCTAACACCGTCATTTCGTCCGTCGGTTTATTCGTTTGTCGATTAAAATGACTTCGTTCGGGGCATAGAATAGCTTCGTCGCCGCCCGTACTCTCACGTTAATTTCCATTTCAACTTTACATTTGCTCTCTATAATCGTACCGAGATACCGGAATCGGTTCACCACTTGTACATCTCGATTTAGAAACACGAATACGTTTCTCGTCATCGTTTCTCCAATCTCGATTATCATCGTTTTATTTATGTTTAATGTCAAGCCCGTCGTATCATACATGTTTTATATACATTATCTCTTTTGCCTATACTCTCGCATCGAAGTCCCCTGCAATATAAATTTCTCCTTTGGCCGTCTCAGTGACCAAATTACCTCCGTATTTTAGTTCTAGTTTCAGTAGATTGTTTCCCATTGATTCGGTAGCTTCTTAATATGTTTGCTTAGAATGCATCCTATTCCTGCTAACTTCACTCCACTCCAGATTATTACATGTCCTTCCTCGACCTCTTGTATATCACCGTCTTTTTTTTTTGTTTGTTTCTGGAACGACCAATATGTCCAAGGAAGCTTTTTTAAATTCACCGATAAGGTCCCTTTCTTCTCCACTAATGCTACGAATGTTCCACGTACCTAGTTTAATTTTTCTATGTTTATGCTGCATACTTTTTACATCATCATACCTTGTTTCGTGGCATGTCGGTTCCATGTTTCTGTCTTTTCCTCTTTTGGTGTTTAGTATTTTGTAGGTTAACTCGTTCTCGGTTGTTCGGACGTGTGTCAGTTATTATTCTTATTTTATCCTCCGAGTTGATGTTTTCTGGCGACCTTTCAGACACCGTTCCTTTTACTTTCATATTTCCACTTCCTTGTTTAACGGTTCGGTTTTCAGAAATATCCTTTGTTTTATATACTCGGTATTAATTACCGGTTTGTTATAATTAATGTACGCTCTATGTCCCTGGCTTCTAACTTCTTTCAAATTTGTTCTTAAAATTGTTCTTTGTTCTCGTATATTTTTTGAAGAAGAAGTCTTCGTTCACCCAAACATCCGTGTTTTTTGACGCTTTGAATTTTTAAGAATCTCGTCGGATGCACTCTCCTCGGTTAATTTCATCGGTACCGGTCCATCCCTTGTCGAGTTATAATAGGGGGTCATATTCTTTGTATTTCGTCTAGATCGGTCTTTCGGTCGACAGTGACTCCTATATTTTGCATTACCATATCGATTTTATCCATTATATCTTCGACACTCTCATTTTCCTCTTCCTTAATTCCTCTTAAAAATAGGAATTATCGGGAACGAGGTCCATCATAAAATGCAACTAGCTTTTAATTTTTTTTTAAATATTTTACGACGTGTATCGGATCTATTAATGCGATCCTTCTTCAGGTGAACCAGATAGACAAGAAAATAACAATAGTCGGTAATAATAAAATAAAATTTTGAAAATTTACTTACATAAGTAGTCGTAGTGTAAAAATGGTAACGACATATCGAAAAGACACTTATGGAATTACAGTAAAATAGTGTGACCGTCGAATACGTACGTCCAAATAACAACCAATTCGTAACGGCGTAACCGATTAGTAGAGTCAAAATTTTAAAATAGTTTGCGGTTGCGCAAAAACGTCTTAAATATAGTCGTTAATAAAATCGTAATAAATCCTACCGAGATTATCGGTAGGAGTCGATACTCGATATGTTTATAGTGAAATTATTGTTTTTTTGAACGTAAATAATTTCTTTTATAATTCTTTTATCATAATTATTTTCATAATTTAAAATTTTAGTTTTTTCAAAGTCAAATCGACGGTCGTTCGACCAACAACGGTTCGAAATAGGTCTATCTGATTTTATTTTGACATCGTATTTATTTAGGTATAGCCTTTTTTTTTAATATTGTCTTGTCCGTCCGACGTACTTGGCCTGGCAATTTTTACATATAATTTCATAAATCGGTTCACTGCAATTTAACGTTTCGGTTTTGTCTTTTATTTTTGAAAATAAATTATTAACTTGTTAAAAATATTCGTTAATTTAACAGATAACATAGGGACATAAGGAACAGAGAAATAATGCACGGTATTAGTTTTAGTATTATGAAAGGTTATCGACCTCGAGTAAATATAGGAACAGATAGTGATTATCGGGAAAGAGGTCCAATTTTTAATAAAAAAAAACTCAAAT
>JAWQRP010004912.1:0-11312 GCA_033557875.1 Quadriops clusia | reverse complement strand
CTCCACGGCAGTGTGCAAAATTTCAGGTAAATCGACCGAGTCACTTTTGTGATTTGCTGATGAATGAGTGAGTCAGTGGGATTTGGATTTTATTAATATAGATTACGACGCATTGAAATAAAAAAATTAGATTTGATAAGTTCGATTATTTACTAAAATCCTATAAATTATTAACTTCTTTCTTAATTATAATTATTAAAAAGTTTTATTTTTAATATCAGAAGTAGCAAATATTTTGAATGTAAATTTAAACATATAAAATTTAAAAATTACGGAACTTTATAAAATAAGGAATCGATAAATATCTATTATATAAAAGGCAAAATTTGTGGATTCAGATCATCAAAGTTACGACCACTTACCGACATAGTGAGGAGATGAAATTTTCCACGCTCATTCGGGTCATCGAAAACGAGGGCCCCAAAAGGGGTACTTAAATTTTTTTTTGACGCTACAGCGATGAGATTTTTCATGCTTGCTCGGAACACTGCGGGTATGAAAACGTAGCAATTTTGATTTCCGAACTCTGTCCACAACGGCCCCAGATCGGGGTCCCAAAATTTTTTTTGACACTACACGTCGTCCCAGCGCGATGAAATTTACCCTGTTCGCTCGGGACATCGGGGATATCAAGACTGTGCCATTTAAATATCCAAAATCAGCCCCGGGGAGATTAAAATAAGGACAAAAGAAAACCTGATATACAAATCAAAGAATCTAAACGTCAGAAATTTGACTTCAAAACCTTTCAACCTTTTGTGGTTATGAGGCGACTGCCAATTTTTGACAAACATTTACTTGTTGATATGGTAATGGCAAATTTACACAAGGATAATGGCTAAAGCAAGTACTAAACGCATGTAAATTTAGTCCCTTGCTTTAGTTTATGTGTTTTGATATCTTTATATGCATATATTTTTTGTTATCGTTTTACCATGTGCCGAAATATTGCAAATCTCATTTATGCCTTATTTATGTATATCGACACCGAATATACAAGGTGATTCTAATCGTAGCGCACATTTTTTAATACGTAATAGATGACATGAATACTAGTCGAAATATTGAAAATTTTTTAGTAAAAATGTTAATAATAAGGGCGCTAGAGGAATCGTCACCACCGTTTGGGGACGCCTGCGCGAAAAAAAAATTTTTGAGATTTTGATGATTCTCGACGTTTTGAGCGATTTTGAGTCGATTTGGCCCTTTTTTGCTTTATTGTCTGTCTGTGTGTGCCTGTGTGTCTGTGTGTGTGCCTGTGTGTCTGTGTGTCTATGTGTAAACACGATAACTCAAAAACGACTTGAGCTAGATCGATGAAATTTGGTATGTAGTCATTTCAGCTAAAAAGTAAACTCGTATCAACTTTCGGGTTAATTCGGATAACCGGAAGTGGCAGTTTACCTGAAACGGAAGTGAAACTTTTTTAAGTAAAGTGCCCTTTTGCTTCAAGATATTTCTTTCAAATTTTGTATCAGCTTTAGAAATAACGAAAAACTCACAGATATCAAATTTTAGCTTAATCCCTCAACCGGAAGTGGTAGTTTACCTGAAACGGAAGTGTAACTCTTTCAAGTAAAGTACCCTTTTGCTTCAAGGTATTTGTTTCAAATTTTGTACCAGCTTCAAAAATAACAAAAATCTCACAGATATGTAATTTTAGCACAACTGTCCAACCGGAAGTAATCTTTTTTATCTATTTTTTTAAATATGCATGTGTGTATAATAACAAAATTATTCAAAAATCGCTTTGAATCCTAATGTGAATCTATCTTATCTTGTCTAGTGCAACTTAGAAACATGCGAGAAAGTCGAGTGGAGGCCACTCCATATTTTTTATATATTAAATTAACACCTCGCTGGGACTACATTATTTAACTATGTTTACTTTTTATTAGTATTTAAAATTAATTGGTTATCAATCGCTCTTTTGTCAAGTTAGGCCTGAAATTTAAAAAAGAATGGTTTTTTTGGTTCTCCTGAAATGTTTTAATATAATAGCATAAATAAATAAGTTTTCTTAACGTGTAGTTAGATATTTCTATTTTTTTCATATTAAGCCGCTATGATCGTTTTCCCGCGATAATCGTTTTTTACAACGGTCCCCACCAAAACGATTGACCGACGTTTCACTGTATACACTGCGAGAGTCCGGTTTAAATAAAGTGGTTTTCCCGGAAATACAAATTTTATAAAGCTCAACCCTTCTGAGTACAGCACAAATGGCACAACTGCTCTTCGAGTGGATTTCTGAGCACCTTAACCCTAGCCTCTCACACTTATAGATGCAAATCAATAGATGGAGTATCCAATTTACCCACTCTGGAATTCAAGGAGCATTGGGATAGACAATGGATATTTCACTTATTTGCTTCTGGCATATGGACGGAATAGCGAAGTATTTCGTTGCAAATTTTATGGGGTACAACCTACTTAGTCGGCTCGATCTAACCGGAATAAATAGTTCTAATAATAAAGCTACATACCTTTCATCCTCGGATATACTAAAGGGACAATCATATCAATTAGTTAAGTGTATGTTATGGAAAAAGTCAAAACGTGCCAAATCTACGAAAGCAGTATGTATAATAATAATTATTAAACTGCAATGGAGCAACGACACAACGTATGCAGAAAATCTGAAAGGAAGCAAATGCATGCTAACTTTATGTACAAGACTACAAAAGTTGGTATGCGCCAACCACCAACGTCATGCGATTAAGCTCGAAAAGACCTTTGGTACGAAACGTCCTATCAAACTTGTTTCTTATCTCCATCGCTTTGTACTGTTGTGTTTGCCTTTATGGAGGCAACAACTGGTTGAGCTGAATTGCACCTCTAGCTAAGTCCCGGGCTTAGCGCGAAGTCTCGAGATTAATTGAAATAACTTAGTAATTAGGAAATTAGTATTTGCTTCGACGGAATATGGTAATCTTCACCGACCTAAGGAAGCATTTTACCCCGCCCACATGCTTCATAGGAAACGCATTTAATGAGTGAAATCCCTTTGGCAACCTGATGTTTCTGTTATCCTTCCAAGTAAGCGCTGATCCTTATTTACGTACCCCATGTATTCATTATTACTACACAGCTTTTTACAAGTCCGGTTTTCATGGCAACATAATACTTAAGCTGCTTTAATATGTAGCCATTTCCATGTCGATATAATTCAGAATGAGAAGAAAATAAACAAGGGCGCAAAAGAAGGGAGTAAAATAAATAATAATCTCTCTGGAGTGAAGAGGGTTTCGCCGCGCCGGATCGGCCCGGAAAACTCCGGGGAGGGTTCGGAAAACTGCAGCACGTTTTTTACGGAACTCAGGCACGCTATATTTCCTTCCTTGTAATCAGCAATTAATTCCAACCCCTCTTTGCGGGCTGAGGAAACTAATATGTCAAGTTTATTTATGGGGTTCGTTTGTTTGGGCAACTTTTCTCGCCCGTTGAGTACAAATAGCCGTTTGAGAATCTCGCAGAAAAGCGATTGTAACGCTAACAAACAATTTATTCTACGTAATTGCTTTCCACCTACTCTAAATTTAAGTAAAAAATGCAGTAAAAATGCGATAAATGTAAAAAGGTGCAAAACTCTTGTAACTTACGTCCCAACGACTAAACTATGAATGAGGACATTCGTCAAGTAGGCACTTACCTGAAACAAAAATAGATTACATTAATTTTCATGGAAATAAATCAAATCGCTGTTTGAAAATAGAAATATGTTTATTGAGGATAACCCATCTAAAACAAATCGAGCAAGAAACTGTGCGCGCGATTTTACAATACGTAGTTACAATGAATGTGTTCTCGAAAAAATTTCAAATATTTATAAAAGGTCAGCCGAGATACTTTTGGCTAGTCGCCAGGGGAGTACATTCGATGACATCGCTTGTTCCACCTGAGAAAAATATGACAACGACTGTTGGTATTTATCTTTAGAAATATTTTTTAAAGGAGCCTTCTTCGCACTTCGTTTAAAAATAAGTTTATGCCGCGTAAAAGACGAACGCATTAAAGCGGCATTTCTGCAGCTAAAAATGTATTGATAATGTTTTAGCGTCCCTTTACGAATGTAAAGGAAAGGTGAAGGAAAAACGTGTGAAGCAAAATTAATAATAATATATACTGCCATGAAAGGCCCTTTGAAGGAGCCACTTTTTTATTCAAACTTGTCTCCGAGCAGCAAATTCACATGCAAGCCAAGGAAATGAAAAGAATGTTTGGCAGGGTTCGAATTGATATCCTTCAAATATAATGAAGATAATGCGCCTACTTCATTGGTTCGCCCCCAGGAATTGAAATGAACATATTAAAATTTTAAATTTCAGGCCAACAATCAAAGGGAAAAATTGGCAAAAAGTTTCCATAAGGGAAGGTAGCCTTTGAATAAAAACGTTTGATATGCATATCCTGGGGGGTGGAAACCGCAAAGTTTCGCCTAATTCGCAACTGGGAAGTCGCAACTGAACTTCGGGCAGAAAGCTTCCCCCATAACTTAATTTTTGATTGAACTGACGTGTAATGTATGGATGCTAACTCCGGGAAAACTTAGTTTGAACTATAAACACGGATTTCGTGCACTTCTGGGAGTCAGGAATAAACTTTACACTCGAGTTCTGCGGGAGTAGACAACCTTTGTTTGATGCTGTAATTGTCGCCGAGAGCGGCATTCTTGTGATGCAGTTTGCGTTTTTATTCCGGAAATATCTGTCTATAAATTACTATTTTTACTCATAACTAAGTTCGGTTATTAATTAATACCTACAGACATATTTCCTAAAACAATTTATGTCAAAATTTGCAGCAAAATAAACTATTATAAGAATTTTTTTCTTTGGGATTATGGTCATCAAAATTTAAATTTCTTCAAACGAAAATGGTTTTCATTTTTATTATTTTCGCATTTAAAACATACGTTTCGGAGCCAGGTTTACCCCTTCTTCAGCGTTATACATTTAAATCCTTAAACTATCATCAAGCTGCAAAAGAATGTGCTTTCTTAATTTTTTGTTGTTGTTGGTTGGTGTTTTGTTCAGTCATTTTGTAGTTATCATTATAAAACGTAAAAAATACATACCTAGATGAAACAAAACTAAATTCTGAAATTACATACTAACTAAAATTAGGATTAAACTTTCTATGTTATCGAACTACATTCTGCACGTGCTTAATTATTTTAACAATTTTTTTCCTTTTTATTTAACTCTAAAAAACATGGATGTGAAGTAATGGCAGCGTCTGAACTATATGGTGACATCTAAGGTATAAATGGTTAAGTTCCAGAATTATCGGATTCTGTTGTACAACCAGGTTATCGGCGGATGATGAAAACAGCTGATTTTGACAAATTGATGGAGACCAGGTTATGTTGTGAAAAGTATGTAATTATAAATGCAACTAAGGTCTTTTATGTCTCTTCTGTCGTTCACTGTAGTGTTTTGATGTTTCTTTTTTTGTATCATTTCCTGGAATTCTCTAGATTTGTCATTCTTTTCTCTCGATAGGATGGCAACTTGCTCAAAATCGAAGGAATGACCGTGTTCGATGGCATGTTTCTTCAAGACAGTGCTGTTTGGATTGTTATGGTTTTTTAGACTATATTTATGTTCCTTAATGCGGTCTATAAGATGTCTCTTAGATTGTCCAATGTAAGAGTTCTGGCAGTCTTTGCAATCTATCTTGTAAACGATGTGGGTCATGTCATTTTTTGGTGTTTTACTTTTTAGTTTTGTGTAGATTTAATTTCTAAGACTATTGTTATTTTTGTACGCTAAGTTGTAATTGAACGGTTTCATTATGTTGTCTATTGTGGGTGAAAGATCCCGAATGTACGTCGTTCACAAGATAGGTTGCAAGGACTACTTGAAGAAACATGCCATCGAACGCGATCATTCCTTCGATTTTGAGCACGTTGCCATCGTTGCTATCGACAGAAAAGAATGACAAATCTAGACAATTCCAGGAAATGATACAAATAAAGAAACATCAAAACACTACCGGGTCTCCATTAATTTATCAAAATCAGTTGTTTTCATCATTAGCCGATAACCTGGTTGTACAACAGAATCCGATAATTCTGGAACTTAACCATTTATACCTTAGATGTCACCACATAGTTCAGACGCTGCCATTACTTCACATCCAAGTTTTTTAGAGTTAAATAAAAAGGAAAAAATTTGTTAAACTAATTAAGCACTTGCAAAATGTAGTTCGATAACATAGAAAGTTTAATCTTAATTTTAGTTAGTATGTAATTTCAGAATTTAGTTTTGTTTCATCTCGGTATGTACTTTTTACGTTTTATAATGATAACTACAAAATGACTGAACAAAACACCAACACAACAACGAAAAATTAACAAAGCACATTCTTTTGCAGCTTGATGATAGTTTAAGGATTTAAATGTATAACGCTGAAGAAGGGGCAAACCTGGCTCCGAAACGCACGTTTTAAATGCGAAAATAATAAAAATGAAAACCATTTTCGTTTGAAGAAATTTTAATTTTGATGACCATATTCCCAAAGAACCAAATTCTTAAAATTCTAATAAAATGGTCAAGAAGAAAACAAATATAATAAACTATTATACTTGGTCTTCATATATTTTAAAAGTAACCTTTCAAACTTCCTGGTATAACTAAAGGGTTAAATAAGTTCATTTTATAAAATATACCTACTACAACTTTAATCCAAAGAACCAAGAAAAAAATAAAATAGGGGTTACATTAAAATATGTCCCCAAATTTCCTGTTATTTAATCAACTGCGGCGGTTTAGTTAAAAATTAAACAGCATTTACCTCTGTGTAAATATTTGGTCGCCGACTTGTCGGAATTACACTTTCCAGTGACAGGATTTTCTTGCTTTAGGATTTTCTATACACTTTCGACCAGTCATATGTAAACACGTTTAATCTGTTACAATAAAATACAACGACGATGGAAAGAATCCTTTCAGCGGATATAAAGGATATTCATACTCTTGAGAGCTTTATTCCAGATACCCGCCCTCTTTTATTCCAGACGGGGAAATATCTCGATAATGTTCCCGAGAACGTGCGCTACGAGATATAAGATTTCTGGGTAAATTGTTAGGGAAACTGCTTCACCTTGCAGAGTTACTAAACCATTATATTAGTATTAGCTAAGCGTTAATATGGTATCTGCAATCATCCCTTTGTTCGCTGTAGCTTTTCGGCTCAGTAGCTAAAGATTTCATCTTCTTTGAATTGATTAAACATCTTTTACCTAAAAGTATATTTAATCGCCAACAATTCCGTGCATTTCGTGTCAGTCTGAGAAAGTTGAAATTTTGAAATCAAATGCAGAATAAGATGTTTAGAGAAACATTAGCCAGACTTTGTTTTCTCCTGATGAGGACGGTGAATACAAAATTAAGATGAAATAAGTTTGAAACTCCTGCCTAGCGGATTTATTTCATTACGGCATGTTAAAATTTTCAATGGCTAAGAGCTTAATTTGCAGGAGAAAGCTGCGAAAAGCACACGCATCCGCTGCAGTCCCTCTTATTTGAGGGCGAACTCTGCTGATGTCGGCTTCAGATTATACACCTCATTTCAAACTAATTAAAGTCGGGTACGTTTTTAAATGCCCGCACAAATCACTGCGGCACAGAGTCGGAGCCTAGAAACTCCAACTCACGAAGATTTTCGTGCTTCTTTAATAATTTAAAGCATTTTTAATAATTTAAAGCATTGGTAACATTTTGAAAGGCTGCGGTTTTATTTTCAATAGCAAGTTTTCGGATACTACCTTCTGTATAAATACAAATATATACACGTAAAGTTAAATAATTTCGAAGTTACAGTTATGCTATACAGTGTTTCTAAACTTTGGTATTTTAATATACAAATAGCTTTTTTATTTGATTAAAATTGGAGCATTGTTTCACAAGATGTACGAATCTTTCTTACCTTGAGATATTTCTCAGATTCAGATATTTTTCCAATTCCTAAAATTATTATTATTAAAGAAAATTAATTTAATTTCTGTTGCTCACAAAGTTTGTTAAATGTCGTTGGGTAAAACTGAACGTTACAATCGCGAAAAAGTTAGAAATCGGTTAAAAATAAATGTTTTTGTGAGTACGTGATAAATATTAAAAGCAAGAAGATAAACTGCTTAACTAAAATGCTTATAAACTGGCAACAAATGGCAATTGTAAAATAAGCATTTATAAAATCTTTATAGAGCTTTACACAATTTAGACATGTAGTTATAATGGCTGAACATTTATAAACAACATGTTTTTTTTTTAAATATATTGTCTAGCACTAAAATTTTACAAGTAATTTTCGGCAGACCAAGAGAAGTAAATGTATTAAAATATTGTCTTTTGTTTCTCCTACACACGTGGAGTTTCATAATCAAACAAATACGGAGAAGCATAGTGCCACACTTAAGAAAATTGGGAATTGTGAGAGGAAATTAATTTACAGGTTGCTAGAGGAAATAAGATAATGGAAACGGTAAACGCAATCGCACGGAACGACAACATAAGTAAATATTCGAAGCGGAGATGTATGCAGCGCAAGAAGCCTTTTCTGCAACTATTGTGTTACAAAACACTAGGGCGACATTCCCTAACAAGAACAGCATACTGATTATCCTAGGGGGCTAAGCGATCTCTACAGCAGGGGTTCAAATTAATATTAATGGCCAGGCATATACCTGCCAACATGGAAATTAATAACTCAATTATCTCTGCAAGTTGCAGGTGATAAACCAGCCAGAAATTTTCAAATTTTATCGCAGAAGCATATTTTTGCAGTAGGGGCACGTGTGTATCTAAAACGAGAGAGTTGAGACAATTTGACAACCTTCATGCGAACTGGGCCATAAAAGCTCCATTCATATTTGTGTATATACGTTGCAAATATAAAATGCCAAGAGCATTACAATTTAGCACGGCGTATTTCAGAGTACTTATGATGATTGCCGTACAAATTGTTTGGGTGGCAAACTACATAAAGTTGCTACACCAAAGTTTAGCTGCCCATAACGTATTTGCTATAAATAAAGACAAAAGCGAGAGATTGTCTCTCTTCTATTGTAGACCTGGCGCTGGACTGTAAACAAAATTCTATTTCTTGCTTTTCATTCATTCATTTTATATCATCAAAGAGTTGAAACAGCAACATTAAGTTGTAGAATTTTTGTTTTGAACTTTTGATTTAAGTTGTGTTAATAAACTTTTAGTGATTCCGCTTTGAAATATAAGTACCTAAACTATTCTCGCTTTGATGAACTAATAAAATGCTATAAGATCCTTCTTGTAAAATTTATTATGCTGCACTACGCGTCTCGGCTACACTCGGTAGACATAAACTATTGTTAGAAAGGGTAAATACTGTTTCAGTGTGATTGCAAAATGTTAACAATTACAAATAACAATAAAAAATTTAAATAAAACAGCACTTGTCCTTTTTACTTTCTTGCAGAGAAAGTATAGTGATCACGCGAAAACATTTTTTTGAGATTTTGATGAATCTCGACGTTTTAACCGATTCTGAGTCGATTTGGCCCTTTTTTGCTTTTTTGTCTGTCTGTGCGTGTGTGTGTGTGTATGTGTGTGTGGGTAAACACGATAACTTAAAAACGACTTGATCTAGATCGATGAAATTTGGTATGTAGTCATTTTAGCTAAAAAGTAAACTCGTATCAACTTTTGGGTTAATTCGGATAACCGGACGTGGTATTTGTGTATTTTCACCAAACAATACAACTTTAGTGAAATTCCTGTGTAACATGTGAGCTTTTTTCTTGTATAATCATCCATGCAGTCTTCCTGACACATTCTCTTTACCAATTCATTATTAGTTCTTTCAACTCTGCTTGTGATGTCTCTTGTTAATGCCAGGTAAGTATTCTCTCCATTTAACAGTTCTAAAGTTTTAGTTTTATAATTCTCTGTATACATCACTACAGTTACATTTCCTTTGTCAGTCCTAGTCACTATCAAGTCTTCATTCTCTTTTAGAAATTGTTTTGTTTCATTCAATTTATTTTCCATGTGATCTATTTTATTAGTTAAACTCTCCTTGTAATTAACTATTAAATGTGTGTGGCTTTAGTTCTTATTCTGTTCTTCTCTCTCACACTAGCTACTGTACCCAACATGTTCTCTATGTCAGTCAATATAAAAACTGGTTTAAAATCGTTAAACTGTACATGCACATAGGTGCACTAGATGTTACAAAAAAATTTTCAGAGAAGTTAAAGAGAGAGTAAAGAATAAATATGAAAAGTTGAAGACTGATAGTGGTAGACATGATAACACAGATAGATCAGGTTGGATTAAAAATCTGACATACAAGGTTATACCGGAAAATGTTCAACAATTGCTAAGTTACGGACCCAATTTTAACCTGAAAACATATAAACAAGATTTTTAACCAGTTTTTATATTGACTGACATAGGGAACATGTTGGATACAGTAGCTAGTGAGAGAGAAGACCAGAATAAGAGCTAAAACCACACACATTTAATAGTTAATTACAAGGAGAGTTTAACTAATAAAATAGATCACATGGAAAATAAATTGAATGAAACAAGACAATTTCTAAAACAGAATGAAGACTTGATAGTGACTAGGGCTGGCAAAGGATATGTATCGGTAGTGATGTATAGAGAGGATTATAAAACTAAATCGTTAAAACTGTTAAATGATGAGAATACTTACCTGGCATTAACAAGAGATATCACAAGTAGAGTTGAAAGAACTAATAATAAATTGATAAAGAGAATGTTTCAGGAAGAATGCATGTATGATTATACAAGAAAAAAGCTCACATGTTTCGCAGGAATTTCACCAAAGTTGTATTGTTTGGAGAGAATATACAAAAAAGATTTTCCACTGCGACGAATTGTGTCCTCAATAGGGACATGACATCAAAAGCTCGCAATACATATAATAATAATAATACTTCAAATATATTAACAAAATCTTTTTCTGGTTACAATAAATTTAGGATTAAGGATTCATTTGAGTTTGCTTCGGTGATGAAGGAAGAAGTTGTACCTGATGGTTTTGAAATTGTGTCAATGGATGTTTGTCCTCTATTTACCAATATACCTAAGAAGTTGATAATTGACGTAGTTTCTGATAATTTTAACCCTTTGCACTCTTGACCAGCAAGTCATCAACAAACATAATTACCGTCGTAACGTACGTACGTACGTACGTACGTCCGTCCGTCCGTCCATCGGTAATTTTCCCATTTTAAGGAATATGATTTCTATGGTGATTGTGTATCGATGGTTGCGCCACTATGAAAAAATCGCATTTTAAAG
>JAWQRP010004911.1:0-11313 GCA_033557875.1 Quadriops clusia | reverse complement strand
GATGCAAAATTGTCTTATAAGAGATATTAAGATTACCATTATAAATAAAAATTGTTATATAGAAGTAACAGCAGGATACCTATCAAACTCAAAATGGTTTTATAAATGTGTTAAGATATACTTTAATGTACCCTTTATAACCTTTTGGGTGTATAAAGGTTGTATAAGGGTCGAATAAACGTTTTGAAGACATTTTTATAAAACTTCTTATTTATTAATTTGTCGAGAAAACGTTTTCTCAGCTATTATATAACTATTTGTGCTACTTGGGATTCCAATCTCTTCTCTATCATAAAATGATCTGTAACCAGTTTGAAATCATGTAATTACCCATTGTTTCCATATTAAAGTGCACCTGAAAAACAGAGTATTATTAGTCTTATGATAATCAACTTATTGCCAAAAAATATATTTAATTTCTAAAAACTATGTTAAGCAGAACTTGGTATTCTTTGCCTTCCAGAACAATAGATATAATTTAATTGGACTGTGAAATAAAATTTATTTATAAAAAAAAATACTTATATTGTAAGTTTTTGACCTTTACCGTATTTGAAAATATTCATTCATAAGCGAGATATAAAGAAATGCACATTTTGGGAACTACTGCATAATTTCAAATAGCGCGCCAAAGCACACTTACACTCATCTACAGGCTCGCCGTTACCATGGTTATAATTATATGTAGTATAACCATGGTAACATTATATGCCGTGGTTGAGTGTCTACTGGGTTTACAATTCAAATGCTGCTATGCTAGAGGTTCGAAAACAGTGGAACATAGCTATTTTTTGGTATTCGAACTTTTAAAAAATAATCACAGAATTTTATTTCTGTTCAATTTTTTGTATCAAACACAATTCAACTCTACCATATAGGACTCAGAATCCAACAACAAGATTTCTTTCAAAATCAATCTGTTCATTTACCTACAATTTTGATTTTAGAATTAAACGCTCTTCTTGAGATTATTTATGTATTTTTTTGGCTACAAATTCATATAATCATTTTTCATCATTAACAAATTTTTCTAGTGTTAAAAAGTGGGATTTTTTTCTGTTTTCTAAGTGTCAAAACAGTAGAGAGTATTTTGCTAGTCAAATATTCGTTTTAACTATTTACGATCTCTTAAATACAGAGTGTTGTCAAATTCAGTGTGATGGGTTAAACCACATATTGTACTCCTTAAAACAAGTGAAAAAATCCATATAAAGCCCTGTCCTAAAAAGCATCCTAATGCTTTACAAACCTCCAAAAATGGAGAAATAATTTTTTTGTCAATTTTTAACATTTTGCATCTCAATGTCCACCAGTTTCTTTGTTTTATTGCATCTTGATTTCATAGAGGTCACTAAAGAAACAACCGCCAGACACTGAGATTAAATGAGGATGGAAATAGTTTTTGGCATATAACTTTTAAATCCTTGTAAATAATCGTAATGTTTCTGCAGATTATAAATCCACGGACGATTTCAAATAAAAAAAATTAGCATACCTTACCTCTAAAATGTACCTGTTCCGAGATATTGAAGATATAGTAAAAGTCTCTATGTCTCCAAAGAGAGACCCTAATAAGCAAATATTTAATGTCATGGTTTGGGGGTTGTTTCTTTAGCTATCCCCTTGAAGTGAAAGTGTAACAGTGAAAGTGTAACTTTCTAAAATGGTAAAAATGGGCAAATTAATCGCAACTTTGGGGGGTGTATTTTAGGACTGGATTTTATATGGACATTTTCACTTATTTTAAGAAATACTGCACGTAGTTCAAACCATCACATTGAATTTAATAACACCATGTATATATATATATATACATAATTATTATATAGGAAAATTTGGCAATGCCCGAATCATGTAGGAATGACTATGTAAATACATCATTTATCTACATAACAAATTATTTTTAGGTCGTGTACTAGGTGATGACGACACCGACCCAGTCTCCAGAGAGCCTTCGCCCTGCGAAGAACAGTGTGAGAATAGTGCACCGATCGCTTGCGAATCCACGCCAAACCCTCTTGCCATATCTTCACTGACTTCAAGTAGAAATGCCGATGCCAAAGTCACCGTGGCCACCCAAACCGGCCACGAAGCCCCGGACTTCTCATTTAATCCCGACAAAATGACTGTAGATAAACACTGTTATGAGTGCAAAGTTCGATACAGGGACCCCAAGCCCCAAGACCTGGTCATGTATCTTCACGCATGGAAGTACACAGTAAGTAACACAACAGCTCCATAGCGGAGACATTTTCCCAAAATTCAAACTAACTCACATTTATTTATTGTTCCTAGGGTCCCGGCTGGGAATACGAAACCGAACTCCCCGACTGGGCGAGAGTCGACTGGGACGAAACGTCATCGGAGTGATAATTGTACATAGCAGACACCCGTTTCCTTAATTTAAGGCATCTCTTATCCACTCTGTCTTTCCATGTTCTTAGGATGTTATGGCGAAACCTCATGCATTAAGGCAGGGTCCAAACACAATCATTTTTTAGCGAAGGAGAGCTAAATCTCGTTGTTTCAAATATATTATGTTAGGATTTAGTAATTGTTACTTACTCAAGTAATTCATCTGTTATTTTATAAGTATACAAAAATAATTCGTGATTTCCACATTACTACTACTAATCACGGAGAATTAAGATAACGTTACACGAAAAAAAAAAGAACTATTGTTAGTTTTTGGCATACTTAACACTTATATTATTATAAATGGAATTATATATATTATTATATATGGAAACAATATTATTCTATTATTATTATTCTTGGAATATTACATACAGTAGAGTTCTTACATTTACAATTAATTATTGATATATTAAATATTTAATATCGAAAAAAAAAGAGAAACACATATAATGTAATTTTTGTAAAGTAGGTATTTCAGTGCTACTACATATACATCATAAAAGAAATGCTTAATAATAAAAAAATAAAAGAATTATCGGCCTGTAGTGTTTCACGTATATAATAAAATTACAATCAAATATTTTTATACATCATTCATAAAGAAAATGATTCTATAAGACATTAACTGTAATTAATTAATTAATGTTGTTGCAGTAAGTGCCATGACTATTCACACGTTCGTCCGATCGGACGTTTTTGCCCTTTGTCAGTCTCGTGTAAGTGTTTTTATCGTGTCTCCCAACAAAAATGTCCGATGGATGTGTTAAACATTTGCAGATAAAGTACTGGAATACATTGTGCCTTGAAAATGTGTATTGTGAATCATTTGCAGAATTTAAATAAATGAGATATCCATTTTCATATCAATCGGACCCTTGCTTTGTAGTTGAAACATAATGTTACGTACATTGTTCGGAAGGTTTCGTCCTCTGCAGGAACAAACAGGGTTAATCATAAACATATTATCCCTACAAGACTTAAAAAATTCAACCTTTATTTTCAAAACTTTAATACAATAAACACAAAATCGTCTTACCAAATAAACCTTCCCAACAATTATGTCCCTATGTGTTAATATATAAAGAAATTATTATATATTGTACATAAGCACTGACAAGGAGTGTTGCTATATTTGTGATAATATGTGAAATAAGGAGGTAGTTAAATATAAAAAGGGATTTTCCTTATTACAAATGTACACCAAATAGTTAATTATACTAATATTAAAACAACTTAGCAATTCGTTACATTAAAAATTTCTTTCTTAGGTACGTACTAATTACTAACAATTGTTTACCATGTCAGTGCTTCTATGTTATATTATTACTACTGTTATGATTAAGCCAAGATTGTTTTCATTTAAAGACAATTTGCTGTGTACACTCTTTATTTAATTAAGAATACTTTGGCGAACGGATTTAACTTGCTAAAGGAACTACAACAAACATTAAGATAAAATACCTAGTAGCACAAATAATACATTAAATGTAAAATATAATAAAGGAGATTTAAATCACTTCATACTCGAAGAATCTTTAAGTATAGTTATTACATCATTACGTAGTAAGGGCTTAATATGGTTACATTAAATAAATTAAAAATATAAAATACTTAAATCAAAACAAAAATTAGTTATCAAATTGCCTTGTCTCTTACATTAAATAAATAACACAAGTAATGTAAAAAATGTAACTTTTCATATTTTTGCTACTAGGGGAGTTGCTTGAAACAATATCTAAAAGAATAGATATTTTGGCAATAGGATAAAAATAGTGAAATTTTAATTTCAAACGACTATACCACTTTGTAAATTGTATTTGTGATGTAAAGACAAATATGGGGACCTACACTAATAAAAGAAAACTTAATTTGTTACTATAAGAGAAATTTCATTTATATTGGGTAAAGAAGAAAATAGCATGTCGGTACTTTACTTTGCGATACTCTGCATATAAACTAAACAAAGCTTCTCGTACATGTAATTTAAGTGAGTTGGAAATACCAAATATAGATTATTTGTTATTATAATATACCAAAGATCTTTACGATCGCATATCAGTTTTAAAATTTTTATATTACAATTAAGAACAATCCAAAAATGAGCTTATAAAATAAAAGCTAAAGATTAAGCTAGCTTTTCTAATTTTTTAAACCTTTAAGAGAACGACGTCAGAGGATTTTTAAAAATGCTTAGCGCTTCCAATCTTTGTTACTTAGGTTCTTTATAATGGAAATATATTAAAAAAGGTCATTCTCACTGCTTTGAAATGTTTTACGAATACTTTCTATTAGAAAGAAAATTTTGTATTTAATAATGTTCTATTTTATGTACTAGAAGAAATCATGCTTTTTCTGTGTAGAATTGATAGGTTCTGTTTGCTTAGTTTAAGTTACTTTAATGTTGTGAAATCAGAAACGTTTTACTTGTACCCGAGTAGACCGTTCCTGCACCGTTTTTCATATAAAAAGACAACTTTGTTGAATTTTTAAATTTCTATATTTGTTTATTCTTAAGTAATAATGTAAAAGACAGTATTGTTGTACTGAGTTTTAGGTTTTAATTTTTTTATCATTTCATCTTAGCGTCTTCACAATCAATGTTTGTATCGACAATATTAAACTTCCTATGGAGAGTCGCAGTCGGGCTGAAAGTTCCGAGAGCTATCGAGATTGTCCCTTAGATTAATTTAGTTACAAAACAAAAGAAAACATTTATTCTGAAGGCACTAGAGGTACATTTTAAGGGTTTTTATAAAGATGTTCATGTTCTGCTTTATATCGCCTTTGTTCACAGCTTGTTATCATCTGTGATGGTTATTATTTTTACAGCTAGGAAAAGGTACTTTTAAGTATATATGAGAACTCTGTAATTATTGTAGTTGACAGTGTGTAACAAATAAAATGACATTCAGAATAATAAGGCGTTTTAATTACCATTACGAGTAAAAGAGAAATGTTTTTAGATGTTTTTAAACAAATGTTGCAGTTGAATCGTGAAAAGTATTTTTAATCCGTTGATATTTAATAGACGTGTGTTAATTAGTTACATGAGAGGTATCTAATGGGACAGGTACACAGATGTTGAACTTTTTTAATAATAAATTTATTAGTAACTATAACACTTAATTTGTTTTGAAGTCTGCGTACTCGACCTTGCTTCTTTCTTCTTGCATAAACAGATTGATATTATCTAACTACGTTGGTTTCTTTACATTATTATGATGTGTACCTAACTTTTATATTATGTTTTTAATATCTTATCGGTCTGTTTGTTTTCCAAGATGTTGACATAATTGGGTAGTTTAGTGATTTTTTTTTCTTTTTTAAACAATAGTAAGGTGTGAACAAAAGTAATTAAGGTAATATGATGTTCACGTTGCGAAGTTCTAAAAAATATTTTATTAAATGAAATCTCGAACTAATGTGAAATGCGCTAGAACAAAAACATTATACTCCAAACAATGGTACCCTCAGGTTGAAAATTAAATATGCATAGTGGAGCAAAATAAATAAAAATTTCTGTCGATAGAGATGTGTTACTGATGAAAAGGTGCATGATGATCACAGCTAAAATGAATTAGGAACAAAGAAATAAAAAGAACGGATACATCTTCTATTTACCTTCTAACTATTTCTAATAATGATTGGTCCAGGGTATTGTTGGTTACAGCACCTGATAGTAAATTAAGACATGCAAATATCAATGTTCTTTTTGAACTAACGTTAAACAAAAACATTGGTGCTTCTCAGGGAACTTTGGTTGTGGTTACTGTTCAGGGGTTAAGTCCTAATAATTGAATGTGGACTGTAAATGTGATATACCTTGCAAAGGATATAAGTGACTTGTCTTTCTTATTCTTTTAGTAATTATAATGTTTACATCTTCCCACCCTTGATTGTTCTAATCTACCACCTACACCGAGAATTTCTCCTTTATCTAAGAATGGATTCAATTTTAATAAATGACTATTCCTTGAAATTTATTTACCTTTACTGAATCTTATTATTTCTTCATTAAAACATACTCTTTGTACAAACTTGATTAATATTTCTCCGATACTTGTTAATTCGTTTAATAATAAAAACTTAGATTTGTTAAGTTTACCCTTACAATTTATTATGACACTTCTAATCCAACTGATTACTATTTCTACTTTAGCTAATAATGAAAATCTTTGAAGTATATGTTTAAATATATAGAATTATCTTGTTGTATTAACATTATTTTGAGTTTCTCGCATTCTGTTTCGTAATTATTATCACGTTTTGTGTAAATGATGTCATTAAAATTTTCTTCAACCGTTATACCAATTTTCTTTTAAATTTGGTATTGTTCCACCAACACGAGTTAATAAATCAGAAAGATTTTGTTTTGATTTAATTTGAGACTATTTTTTATTTATTTATATATTTAATTTATTAGAAAATTTCTGAATTTTCGCTACACGATTTGAAGCAAATGTTTTCCAATTCGTAGGATCTTTATATATCCAACAAAGTAATATTTCAGAATCTGTCCAATATCTTATGCCATTAAAATGTAATTTCAAAATGTCATTAATCTTTGTTATTATTCTTGCTAATAAAACTGCTCCACATAGGTAATTCTAATTTAGGTACTTAATGTAATCCTCTTAATTGGTGAAACCTTTGATTTTGAACATAATAGTAATACCTTTATGTCTTTATTATTTGTTGTTTTCAAATAAATTGCACATCCATAAGCTTGCTCTAATGCATCACAAAAATCATGTATTTCGAGTGTTGTATATTTTTGTAATAATGTGCATCTTTTGTCTGAATTCGTTCGGTAATTCTTCATCCCAACTTAATTTTATTTCCAAAGAGTTTGAATCAAGATTTTACAGTTACAATAATGGGAGCTAATAATCCTAAAGGATCAAAAATGTTCAAAATTGAACTTTTTGTTATTTTTTTTTAAAGTACGGTTTTGCAATAAAATTGAAAGTATCTAACTTAGAATTGCAACGTATGCTCAATGTGTATTCGTCATCTAGTTCTTTAATTCAATGTTCTTTGTTTTTTACATTGGCGCAACTTATGAGGATTTGTTCGTTATTAGAACTGAATTTTCTGAGATTAAATCCTCCACATTGTAGTATATATTTTATTTCATCCTTTAACAATCCAGCGCACGCGTTCTGTTTTCATACGCGTCTATAATCGTAGAACACTAATTATTATAAATATTTACTGCATATTTTTGAGTTTTCTTATTATTAACAGTAAATGTAGTTATCTAAATAACATCAAAAAGTTTTTTTTTTTACTTGCCGGCTTTCGTTGAGACATAATAATTTTAGAAACATTAAGAACTTGAAATTAAGTCAAAAACAATTTTTTTTAATTACAGGCTTACCTCCCTTAGCACGGATTTAATTAGTACTGATTCGTCACAGTGCGGTTTTTGTTTTGGTCGAAACCCCGCATTTCACCGAGATTTCACCCATTTATCAATTTATTGTACAATGTACGTACCGAATTGTAGATCAGTACTTTGTTAAATTATAATGAGTGGAAAATAGGAACGGAATTGGTACCTTTAGAGGATGACCTTCACATTATTCGCAAACACGGAAATGGTGCAAATTTTGCAATAATTGCTAAGTATAAATCCATTACTAAGTCACTTATAAGTCAAATTGCAAAAGACTTAAACAAGGATAGAAAATTAGTAAAAACCGCTGTTTTACAAATAAGTATTTTAAATTTTTATTTTTATACCAAAACAAAACACTAAGAAATTACACAAAAAATCGAAAAACTATGAAATAAAAATAATAATATGTATATTTTGTACAATTTTGACAAATGGAATTTTTGAAGTGATTTCGTTTATAATTAAACATTTGATTGTTCTATTGAGATTACTATTACAAGATTGGAAATTTATGATTGGTTGTCGATGTAAATAAATCATTAACGGATAAACCTATACCTGAAATAGATGCATTTGATATTTCTGGATTATTTAATTTAAGTTTTTTATATGCTTTAGTGGTTATAACATTTAAATCAGAACCTGAATGTAATAATGCTCGAATCAATATAATTTGTCCATTTTTTGCTCTTACTTTCATTATGGCAGTTGTCAAGAAAATATGTTTAGTTGTTTCAGTGCCATAACAATGTGTGCTGATTCTATTGTTTGAAGTCTTGAAAAAGATGATAGCCAATCATGCCAATTAGTTCCTTGAAAGCATCTGTTCAATTCTTCTAAGTTCGGTTTCAGAATGGACAGAGGCTTTTCTTTTATGCATATGGATTTATTTAAACAACTTTCCAATGTGAATTTTTACCTCATATTTTCTTAATCGCTTTTCTTTACACATTACACTAAAATAGACAAAATTAAAGAGAAACCTCTAAACTATAGTTTGGATTGGATTGGATATATCCAATTGGTCAAATGTGTCTCTTCTACTTTCGATTGAATTAAATGTCATGAAAATGTTTGGATTTGTATGCAGTAAAGGCAAACAAGGAACTGCCCATCCCTTTTGTTTTCAAAGCCAAAGTAACACAAATAGTTAAATATATTATGTAATTGTCGGGAAAATGTTTTGTAGACAATTTAAGAAACCACTTTTATAAATATGTTAAAAGGAAAGATGAAAAGTTCAAAATCCTTGTTTAATATTTTTTATTAGTGCGTAATAAAAACCATTAAACAAGGATTTTGCATTTTTGATCCTTCCTTTTAATTGGTATCACTTTGTTGTAACCCACTTCAAAAATTATAAGTATGTTTTGAATATGTTTAGTCGACCTTTTAGCATCCCTTATACACCCAAAATAGGCGCAGGTTATAAAGTAATTTTACTATAAGTACCCATTAAAATAACAAAAACAGTTATATAATTGATGGAAAAAAGTTTTCTCGAAAATTTAATAAACCATAAGTTTTATAAATATGTAGAAACGTTTATTCAATTTTATACGGGAAACTTATAAAAAATTTTGGATTTCCACATTTACAAATCGATTTACTTGCGGTAATTCGCAGAGTTTACAAAAAATTAGGCAAAACTATTGTCTAGAACTTTTATATAGTGGCAAACCATCAACATTTAATATTAATTAAATCAAATTTTAAACTGCTTTATTAAACCATCTATAAAGTAGATTTATAGTGTTGTTTTAGAAATGTTTAAAACTGATTAATAAAACTTCTATATAAACTTGTTTCACAACATTATTATATAAAACTTGGTTATAAATGTTATGTTATAACATTTTTGTTATATATAAAACAAAGTGACCTCTTTTATAAATCTAACTTTCGGCGAAAATAAAACTTTTTTAAAACACTTATAATTGGGAAATCTATTTTTTTTTTCGCAATGGTACCCATTTTAACTCAAAAATAATGAAATAAAATTTTAACCTATGGTCAATGGTAATATTATGATTTGGTCCGAATATAGAAAATGAAAGTTCTCGAACTTGATATGCTGGCACAGATTCATTTTCAGTAGTTAGGACCATTACATTGCATAGAATAACGTTCACCATAGCTGGTTTAGTATCGTTTATCATGGCAATTTTGTGACCATATTAACTTCATAAAATTGCCTAACTATCAAGGAAATTTCCAATAAATTCATAAGAACTGTAATATATTTTGTAATTTCTAAAACACGAAACTTCAATATCACGAATAAATATACTCCAAATATTTCCAATTGGGACTAGTTTAATATTCTATCTTCAAAGTAAATGGTTAGCTTTGTCGTCGATTCAACGAAATGATGATGATTTGAATGGTTGAAGTTACATCGTTGCTCTAAAAATATGTCGTTGGAAGAAATTTGTAATCAAATGTTTATATTTCATTTGTAAAGGTTTGAAGCACCTGTTGGGTACAATAGGTCAAAAATCTATCTATTATTGAATAAATTCATTGTTCAAATAATTCTATGACACAAAAACATTTACTTTTATACTTAGTTGCTTTAAAATTGGTTAGTTATTCAGAGTCTCATTTATTAAAACACATTGATATGTTTTAAAATGGGATTTTTTCATATTGGGGCGACCATCAATGTATGTACGTCCATTAATGTTAAGTGGGTTATTACGTTACATCAGTAATTATTCGTTTATTATTTAAATGATGCTTTAGAATAAAATATATTTCTTATGCAATCGAATCGAAAGGCAATAATTTGTTCATTTATTCAGTTATTAATCTCCGTCCTAATTTTACGGTAGACCTTCAGTTAAGTAATTGATATTGTAATCTTCCGTATCTTTTGTATGTACTTCTTACAATTAATTAGGAGAGCAAGATGTTTCTTCAGTAATAAATGAACATAATTAATCACATTTAAAATAATTAATCCGTATTTTACATTTTTAAAAATAATTAAATCGGGACTATCTGTTACCTTGATTTAAAAGTATGGATTATGTAAGTCAAAAGTTATGTACATATAGGTAACTACTACTCATTAATATGACTGTTATGTTGTAACTTCCTTGCGAAACTTTACATCAACTAATACAACAGTTAATTTAATAACCAACGTAACGTCCTAATTTGAAGGCACCTGCACTTATCAAGCTAAAGTTCTCAAAGTTATACATAATAACTAAAGATATTAATCTAATTAGACTGAAATCAGACGGATTGGAGGCAAAGTTGCTTTCAACTAAATTTACTTTACGTAGATCGTCTACTGTTCGAGCAAAATATTTGTGATAGAATTCAATTTATATAAACAAATTTTCAGTTTTTATAGTAGGTACTAGTTAATGCCCGTGAAAAATCACGGGCACCCATGTACACATATATTTATTACCATGTACACATATACTTATTGCCATGTACACGTATACTTATTGCCATGTGCACATATACACCTGACCATG
>JAWQRP010004910.1:0-11316 GCA_033557875.1 Quadriops clusia | reverse complement strand
GAACTTCTGGAGGGTCTTCGGGATCTGGAATGCTCGTGGTCACTCTGAGGGTAGCATAATTTGGTGTAAAATAAGAGTTAACTAGGGGCGATCGATATTGTTCGAAGGAAGCCGAAGATGGATCACTTGGCGGGCCTTGGCTTACAGGTGTGGGGTGGTTGCTGGTTGGTTGATTGTTGCTTGAAGACAAATTCATCAATAAATCCTGGAAGCCAGACAATATATTATACACTAGTAAGGGAGTTTTTTTTAGAGTACAGAAAATATTATTAAAGTGAAACTAAGTATAGGTAACATTTTAAATATAATTTAACAACTCTCCTACGCGATAGCAAACTTGTAATTAGTTTTTTCGGAAGACAATCAAATGATCCTTGAATAGAAGCGGAGAATGCAATAAAGAGATGATTGTAGTATGTGGAACGCAATTTGTAGTTTACTCATGTTTCGCAATTTTATAGTACTTGAGATACTGTTCCGGCGTAACATAATGTCGGTATTCTCGTCTTGTTTTCCTACTGCAGGTAATCCTACGCTTTTCTGTATTAAAATATCTTATTTTCTTTCCGGCACTGGTATTGTACGCCTCAATTTGCATATAATGTGTATATTTGAGAAGTTTTTTTCGTACGCGCACCTTTAATGAAGTTATCAAAATTGTGTATCTTCTGCATAGGTATATACTTTTTGCCGTTTTGTGAGGCGCATTGCTTAGAATGCGTGTACCTATATACTTTATTAAGTCAAAAATTTAAATAAACAAAAATAAGGAAATATATCAGAAATAGGCCTATGTAACAAAATTTAACCTTTAACCTTAAGTTGTGTAAATAATTGGCATTGTTCATGAAACATGTTTAGATGGTTATTAGATTATTTCAAAGCTAGTTTAAGGGTTGTATATCTAAATTTCACAAATCCTAAACACACCTTCATATTAATTGTCACTCCAAAAGGATTACGAAGTAACGTGGGAGACCCTTGTAACTTATGTCTTCTGCTAAGGACAAGTATAATCAGGAACACGACCAGTAAAAGAAGCATAATTGCAGTTAATACCCCGATGATTACTTCAATATATCCTTCTCCATCCTTGCGAGCAGCGACTGCAAATAAAGTGAAAATATTAAACAATGTACGCTCCAGGGGAATGGTGGATAATACTTGTCTCAAATGCATCCATGGAATTATCACCCTGAGACGTTATTATTAGTTCATTCTCTTCTCCATCAAGAGCGTCCTCTTCAGTGATGTTAAATGCGACTGGCACTGAAACACGTGCTAATCAGTATTTTATGCACCTGCTCTCCTGAGCTCTTTGAGTAGATGTTCGAACAAGATATCCGTGGCATATGCCTGTTCAGCTCTACTTTATAAGTAATGCTGAATTCTATAAGGATATGAACGATCACTTGTTTTTCAAATGCAGGTGTAATTCTCTGCCAGTCCGCGGGAGGATAGGAAGAAATAACCGAAATAAATGGAAGTTTATTGAAACATAAAATTGAGGCAAGGGTGCTCGTAAATTCTCAACAGGACTGATTAATTTTTGGAGTGAATTTTCTAATCATGTCGGAAAAGTAAATCGCTACACGTTTCCCAAATGAGTTTTCAGCCAAGCAAAACATCTTGTACAAGTCGTTATTTAATTACGTTATATTTAAAGTTGGGGTAGCGTAGTAGGTTACTTCAGCCCTCGCTTTTGCCACAAATTTTAATATAACTTCCGGGCCGGTCTGCGAAATTAGTAATGCAGTTAAATCTAATAATGCGTCAGTGTCTAACTAGATTTAAGGTAAAGGCGAGATTAATAGGAAAAACGTAGGGAAATTTGATATTGCATCTTTCCGAGTTAAACGTTGGGGAGATATAATAACCGCGATACTTAATGAGTTTTCATTACGATTTTTTTCTTCGACGTGGTAAATCGTTAATAGAATCCTTTTAATTTTATCAGAAAGTCTTAATAATAAGATTACATTTTAGTGACATGTCCGCATAAGAAAGGAAATTGTAGACAGAAGAATATTTATTTTACGTTAGTTAAATAATCTAATGTAAAATAGATGTGGAACAAAGTAGGATGATTAAACAAATTCTAGCAAATATATACACCTAAATCTCATTTATGTAATGGAGTTAAACATTTACCTGAGTCAAAGGTAACTTCACTGAGCATTATCCAGCGGTCCGCAAAAAATAACCGCACCTTAATGAAACGAGCAAGTCGATGGTGGAGGTGAATGGACACGTTTCGTCCGTTTTCGAGCATCCGGTCCGGTACATACGAATAGGATAATATGGGCCCGTTATAGTATTCACCCCCTACACTGAACATGATTTTAGCTTTGGAGAATACCTGAAATGGTCAATAGTGTGATTAATTGATTTAGTCAAAGGAAATTCATGTAAATAATGCATGTGAAGAGTTTGTTCTGTAAAACCAAATGCACCTTCAATAAATTAGTAATACTTCATTACAAACTTTAAATGGTCAGGTACCTAATGAATAAAATATTATTTATTTTAAATAAAAACGTTATAGCTTTATTTGTAATAATAATGCTTCTGTACATAATATAATTATTCTTTAGAGAGTTGATAAAAGTATAGTGGAATTTGTTTGTATAACTAATTACATACGTATACGAACCTGGACATTCCTACTGAAAAAGTTGTTGGCATACAAATACATAGAACTGAAATTCCTAATTTGGTCAAATTCAAATAGGAGCTCCACATAGCCGTTTGGGGAGGAATCATTCTTCCAGCCTACCCAACCATTACCTGAGGAAAACGAGGAAGTTAAAGCGCACAATAGTAAACGGCAACAATAGAAACAAACCCTTTCCGTAGCCAATGTCGAGTCGGAAGTTGTCTGCTCCGGTCTCACCGTCTACGAGCCGACCCAAGCCGTTGTGGAGCTCCCCCTGCGAACGTTGTCCATCATAGGAGCTGTCCCACAACCCCTGTGAAGGTTCCGACCCTTCCAGAGCCCCGTACGAGACGACTCCACCTGCACAAAAGATATTTCCTTTAGCCGATCGGAAAGTACTGGGGCTAAGTGCATTCGCATGTGCTAGCAATCACACTTTTTGTTGTTCTGTAAGGTAATAGTATCCGGATATTTCGCTGCAGTCGCAGCTCGTGGAATGTATTGATAAATCATAGAATTGCGGCGATCCATTATTACGATTGCGAACGGCCCATGTGGCAGCGCGTGACGGCCAAGAGAATATAGAACACCTACGTTCGTACTTTTATTTTCTTTTCATAACTGGTGTAATATATCTCTAATACGTCCTGTCGTATATTTCACTTATTGCGACCAGTTAAATAAACTTTGACGTTTAACCGACTGGTGCGCTATACAACATGAAACTTAATACTGGATATTAGTTCTTGAAAGCCTTTCTTTCGAGAAATATATTATGATACACAAGTAATTGTTTTAGTTGGTTACTTATTTCTATTACTTTTAATGCAAATGTTCTGTATTTGATGTCATTACCAAGTATTGCACAAGAATACAATACTACTTAATCATAAAAATATCAGCGACAAATGTATTAGTTATAAAAATCAAACAGAGCATTAAATTAGGCTGACTAACTAACTAGGCATCTATCAGCATTTAAGGGACGTACGTTCTTCCCTACGTGCAAATGAGTAACATCAAATTACATATCTAATGCCCATGTAAATTTTGCTTCCTAAGTGCCGAATTATGTGGCACTTCCAATGAACGTTATAGGCGCTAATTAACTATTCCCCGACATAATCGATCATTCAAGTTGTAATAGAGGTGCCCACACGTTTCGGGAAACTAAAGCGTTGTCGATTTAATTAGTGGCTTTGCGAGGGGCCCTACCCCACCTGGAGGGCCTCTAAACAGCCAATCAGTTATATTTAATAAACAATTTGTGAAAGAGACATAACGCAATAAAGTCGATTCAGGCGGACAGGTTCGATAAAACGTCGGGCGTGCCAGATGTCGCCTAAATCATGAAACTGAATTATCATCCTAATTCGGATAATATAGGTACATAGATTAGGGAGTTACATGATCGCAACGTAGTAACTTACTCGATGTTCGGTTTCTTGCATACAGCTGGTGGATCTCAACTTAATTAGATTTTCTACGGGTAGACGTGATTGCCTTTTGATGCATATTTACCCTACCTAATCCCGACAGAGTCGCAAAAGCACGCGAAACTAGGCTTAGAAAACGCTTTTCGTATGATTCAATTTTCTGCAATATCCTTACATTTATCATGCCAAGAAATACCGGCAATGTAGCGCACCCAAGCATTGCATTTTATTATTAAAATAAAAGATTGCGTCCAAAAATTATGGTCGCAAGGGTTTTTTTTAGAGAAACTTTTCCTGATTATCAATTAGGTTCGGATTGTGGATTTATCCTTCTAATCTAAAGGAAAACTATTTACTGGCTTTGGCAGCTACACACACTTGCCGACATTTTAAGAACTATAAAGAAGGGGCTTTGTACGTGCTTGCCTTCGGGAATGTCTACAGTAAAAGCGCTCGTCATTATGTAGGGTGTATCATCGGTAGACCTGCAATAAAGTCAAGCCTATATCATAAATGATTTATAGAAGAACGCTAGAAAATTGGTGTTATATTGCGTTATAATAAAAGCAGCCGCAATGTTTCTATTGCTTGAATATTTTTGTGTATAACATAAAAATTTTATTGTTCTACATCAATTATTAAAAATCGACTGACAATAAAAACCTTCGTTCGTCGCCATTATTGAATGAGGTAATTGTTTCCTTATATTATGTCTGTTATACTTTGCACGTAAGAAAAATTAATGTGATGCTTCATTGAAGAAAAATTAATGTAAGTACACTATTAGCCGCGCGCCTCCGCCAATTGTGCAGGTATAGGAAAACGTCACGAAAAACTCTTGCTGTAATTTTCTAATCTAGGGATCTTTTTATTAATTCTGTAATAACACTGTTGCATGTAAATTGCTTTATAATGCAGTGAGAGCTGTGATTAATCAGTGTCAGAGGCAGGGCTGGCCAGAGAGTCGGTAGATTACGTACAGTCCGCATCATTTCTGAGTCTATCCATAATTAATAGCGGAAACGCACATTGAGCGATGAGTATGAATAGTTTACACTTACCCTCGTACAAGCAACCTAAAAGCTCGAGTCTCAGACACACAGTTCGTCGATGGATACTGTAGGGCAGTACTCGCACTTGACTTGCGAAAACGGGGGGCATGAGGCGATGACTCTCTACAGAGGCTGTGTCGCTGTTGCCTCTTAGGATCTGAAACAACATACATAATTTATAGCACGTACAGAGTTTTCTTCTGTCTTTATATAGATTAAAGTGCAGTTGGGTAATTTAATAAATGCATTGTGAAACGGTATCCGCCTCGAATGGGGCCTAACTAATCGAGTTTATGAATTGATGTAGGTTTACCGTTGAACATAAATGCAATTTCCTTAATATGATTTGGAGAGAAAAAAATTAAACCTTAAGGTATATATAATTGTGATGTGAAACCTGCGCTTTTTGGAGATAGAACAAAGTTCTACTCTGGTGAGCAAGGGAAATTATTCATAATAATGCGTATACTGTGAGCTGTGTTGGCGTTGATAATATGAAACGTACATATTTCGATCCTACTGCATAATAAAGCTCCAGCTCCAGTAACCCGATTTCAATATTGGTTAATAATTAATAGCGCCAAATATCACGCGTCTCTGGCTGTGGTTGATTCATATTTTAACAGATCTAATTAGGGAACTCTGAATTTAGAAACGCGCAGTTCGCAAACGAAGGTAATAGTGTTATTATTTAAAGGGTTACAAATTCATTCGAACATCCGTATATGGTTGTTATTAATAATTTGAAATTAGTATGCTATTTTAGTGAATAATCACTCGATCAAATTTATTTCCTGTTCGCTAATGAAATGCACAATTAACAAGAATTTAGTTCGTTAGAGTGAGAATGGACTGTATAGTTGTAGTCAGTTTGCAAATGCTGAATAACCATCAAGGTAAGATAACTAATTAGAATTATCTGTCAATAGTAATCTAAAAAAAACCTCTGGACAAAAAAGTTATAGTGTTGTACCTTTACATTAATCTATTTAGGTAGGTACACCTACTAAACAAACAAATTTGATTTACACGTTAACAAATATAATACATATATAAAAATGTTTGTATCGGTATATAAAAAAATACAACAGTCAGCACGATTAAGTTGTATTATTGCGAGAACCGCCCACAACGGTATTTTAAATGTTGCTAATTAAATACCTGTTTTCGTCTTCTTTAAAGTGCAATTAAGTTTCATATTAAAGATGTTTTATTCCAGCTGGGGTATAATTTTCGCCATAACTTTCCCGCGTAACAGGTCTTTCCATTTCTGCGAGTAGTAAAGTCAGGACGCAGTTGTAAATTAGATTGTTATACCTTTGCAGCTTTTCAGTCTGGGTTATTGGAGTTGTACTACGTACAATCATTTTATCATGAAACCATAAAATTGTAAGATGAAACTTTATTCTCTAATAGCCGCTACATAATGCTATAAAAACAGCAAATCAAGGTTTTCACCAGGTGATTTTCCTTCGGTAACTATAACAGGGTCTTAAGTTATTTTCACGGCCGTAGGTGTAAAAATAGTTTAATGTAAGTATATTGGAGATGCATTTTCGATGTTATCGTTTTATCTTGAAATACAACGGAGAGGTTTCGTTCGACAATCTCAATTTATTTTCTTTGTAAGCTCTCCATTTAACTCAAATACTTCGTGTTCAATAACATCTCTCACAGAAGAGTTTTTTTCTATTAAGTCGGTGTCATACGGTGATTTCTCCCGCAGTAAGTCGTTTTCAACTGCATGCAACTCACCCTGCTGCTAGTGATCGTTACAAGTCAATTTAGAGTCAGTTTACGGTAACATCCGCGTTCAGCCTTCACATCAATGGTCGTTCTAGCCGGTCAATAAGTATACGTATCTGCAGACAAAGAGTGACCAAGAAAAATGCTCCACATGAATCGTATAAAACTTCCTGTACCTAGTTAAGTTTTTCTAAACTTCCCATGTATGCTTATTAAGGGAACACAATATGTATTGATACATTGGTTTAACATATTTTAGAAAATGCAGCAGAAGGTGTAATATTTTGTTAATACAAGAAAACATTGCATAATAGAATTTTCAAGACATGAATATCTCTGGAAAGATCATTTATATTCGATTTGCTTTATTAGCTTATTATTAGCGACAGATCATGACGCATCAAATGCGGGACATGTGGGATTCATATAATATTTGACATTAAAGTCGTCTCAGGGTTTGAGCTTGCAAAGAAGCCGCAAATCTTAAATCTCATCAGATCGTCTGTCAGCAAACAAAATATGAAACGATGATATCTTTTAAATGCCTATTTGCTGTGTTCACATTCTGCGAAGACAGCTTACAGATTTCTTTGCATTGTTTATAGCGAATTTAGTACTAGTTTGCTCGTTTTAGAATAGAGGCACGTTATCTATGCAGCCAGTTGTTTGGTTTCAGCCTCTGTGTATACAGGGTATTATAATAATAATTAATTATCGTAATTGTATTTGTACATCAAACACAACTAATTGTAAGACTATGAGGACTAGCTGAACAATGCAGTTAATTATTTGGACTGTAAATTAATTGAACTATGTTTGCTTTTGAAACCTGCACATAATTAGATATAAATCTATAATTAGTCCTTATAAACAGTTGCATTTGTTTGGGAAAAATGAAGCTACATATTCAAGCACATATTCATTTTTTATTCTCTCAGATTATTTCCCGCTCGATTCGTTTTGTATTATTCACAATTTGAAAAAATTAGCTGCCTTTTCAATTATCTATCCTATGGAATGTTGAACGTAGAATGTAATCAAGTTCAGCAGATGTATCAAGGCTAAGAATAACACTTAAATGTAACAGACAGTGCAGAAATTGCGGATCAGGTAGTTATATCTCGTTTCTCGGCGTCCACACACAGTTTATAATAGAAATGTCAACTGCAACAGTTGAGTTACCGCCTTTCAGCGTATCCGCAATTGATATCAGGAAAAGTAAAATCGCTTGTGCTTCAGTTCCTCACTATCATCTCCATTAAAGCCGGCGTTGTTTTCATATTATTATTTCTATGTACAATCTACAGCTGCATAAAGTTAATAAATTACATGGAGATTTTGCAAATATTGGTTTTTATCATAATATTTTTGTCCATTTAGTTTTGTATGTATTGTGCACCAACTTACATTATTTCTTTCTTCATTAAGGACATACGTAGGTTTCATAATGATGAACGACCCAGTTATTATTTGCTTATAAAAAAAAACGAGGAAAAGAATGTTCTTCTATTGTATGTTTCTGAAGGGATAAGCTTCAAGATTTTTATATTACATTAAAGGGAAGCTTTGCGAATCTCTAGTAGTGCCAGGGTAGAAAGTTGTAAATGCTCATAATGTTTCGGTTAAAGTAAATGCTAACAAACGTGTTATAAAACCAGATTGTTCTGCACGTTAAGGGGAGCAGACAATAGCCAAACCCCATTCTGCATTTTAGCCGACCTGGTAGCCACAAACAATGTTAACTTCACAGCATTCACTCTCGACATGCCAAGCGAGTGACACTTGCATTTGAATCCGCAGCATGCAAGGTTTCGCGTACAATTTCAGTTCTTCCAAAACTACTCTCAGAAGTTAAAATTTGTGTGCTTTGGTTTAAATTTAATTTTGAGCGAGCAAAAGTTTTATAGTCATTTTTGTACCCCACCTTTGTTCCTCCTATCTATGACATCTTCATGCCGTTGAAGAAATTTATTAACCAATAATAATAGATATACCTAATATGAAATATTGTAATTCTTGGGTAGCTTTTTCCCAACGTTTCGCAAGATTTTTACTTATATCTTCAGGGATACATTTGGATCTACACGGAATATCAACATAAAACTATAAAAACTTGTCGAATGTTGATTTTCAATATTTAATAGTATCTGGGGAAAAGCTGAAGAAATAAACAAAATTTAATATATCAAATAAGTTTTGCAGGGTGAGTAAATTCTAAGGAGGTATAATATTTAAACTAACAATTTTGAGAAACTTTTGTAATTTTTTTGGCTGTCCTCTGATAGATGATCTTCTAAGAGTAATTCAATCGAGCCCATCTTTGTTCTTATCATATAATTCCGCAAATTTGTCGTGAATAATTTACATATATTTAAATTGACATTTGAAACTTTAATCTAATGCGGGGTTTTAAGAGTTAATTAAGTGCAATTCGTCTGCGTTACCATCAACTAACAAGTTCTGCAAAGAAGGAGTTTTCTAAGCTTGTAGGCTGTTCAGAAACTTACATTTAATTTTACATACATTACGAAAAACTTCGTTAGGACTGCAAACAGTTTGTGAATGCAAATGTATTTGGGGTCGGATAAAAGTTAAGAGGACATGTTTTAGCAAGTGTTAAAACGGAAGATTTATAGCGGTTTTTGTCATACAGGTAAATGAATATTCGAAATTAAAAAAATGTGTTAAATAAACAGAATTTACGCTCAAAGAACACTGGTTTTTTGTTCATGCCAAAAATACATAGATTTTATTTTGATTTGCAAACATTTTATTTTTCCAGTTATAAATTTATAATCAAATTTACTTCCAGGTTTTAAATTCCCCAACTCGTAAACATTGAAATGTTTGTATTTTGTTTGTCCTTCTTCATTCATTAAAAAAGAGCAGCTTGCACGCGGCGTTTTATTTGCAACGAAAATAATCGCGCAAGCGGAAATGTACACATGCGATTTGTTGAATTATTGTTTACTATTGGATTTTTTTTGAAAATTATATTCGTTTTAGGAAATCGCGAAATTTAGACACAGTTTTGTTTGGAGTACCTGATATGTGCTTACCTGTTTCCCGTCCCATCTTTTATATTCTTTCCACTCTTGAAAGCCCGGCCTCCAATATTCGACCGTATATTCCTCTGCATATTCTTGCCCTCGACCTCGATCGTATCTACCTTGTGTTTGTACGCCGGTTATAACGTGAACAGCCCCTAAATCCACTTGGAGATATTCTCGGATGCCCCTTTCTACTTGCTGTTTAGGACACCAGCCCCCGCCCGCCTTCTCCACACGTAACCTGAAATGAAATCAATTTGAGTTTTTTATATTTGTACAAAATCTCAGCTTCACAAATGAACCCGCTGCGTTGATATCTTTGTTATTTCCTCCATATCCCTGCGTTAGTTTTCTTGCGGCTCAATTTTATTTTTTATCTCGTATCTTTTTTTTACAACGCGTAAAACGTAAGACCGCGCACACACGCAATCCCGCAATAGTCGGTAACATTGTACATTTCAATAAATACAGTTTATAACCGTCTTTTATATTTTATTATTCACTCAGCAGAATATATTTGCAATAAAACATAGCACGTCTTCATTTAAATACGAATTTTAGGAAAAAATAATAGTTATTTACTTAATTACTTTTTATTTTCTTGCATTAAGTAATCGTACAACTTTATTCATTGTATTTTTGCCGACCCTCGTGTTAGTTTAAAGATCTATAAATCAACAAAAGTAATGATGTGTGTAATGTATAGTCGATCAAGGAATAAAATATACACCTCTGTGGTATAGGTAAACAAGCAAACACTGATACATGTCTTGTATGATTAAGAAATAAATCACTTAATTGTATAAAACACGGTTTTTTTTTAAATGGGCACGTTCTTTAATTTCTGTCCTATACATATATTCTGCGGCGAAATAATTAGCATACCCTGTTTGGCGTAATTTGTTTTGACAGATTTAATTTTGTGATAAATTAGATAGTAGTATGGGGGAAACTTATAACTTAAGCAGTAGTTTGTAGACAATAAACCCTGAATAATTTAAGTATCAGAACTTTTTTATTGGTGTATAGGTATGTACTCATGAATTACTCATGAATTTGCAATGTTTAATAGTAAAAGTTTTGGTATTACTGTATGAAATACAACACATCAAAGGAGTCAAAACAAAATATTGCATCTAGCTGAAAAACATAGGGTAAAATACCCGGTTTTCGACCCCCCCCCCCACAGTTTTCGGCACCCCTGGCATAAGCATCTCAAATGGTCGTAACCTATCCAAATGCACTTATAGGATACGAGAAGCCCTTTTATTCATGTACATACAGTTTGCCCATTGTTTTACCGCTAATAATACCTTAAAAGTTCATTTGTTCAACAAATCTCGCCTAAAGCGTGCGCTTCTTGTAGTTTTTGATAA
>JAWQRP010004909.1:0-11318 GCA_033557875.1 Quadriops clusia | reverse complement strand
AATTTTGTTATAATATATTTTGTATCCTGATGATGCCTAAATAATAAAGGCGAAACGTCGAGAAATAAATATTTTGAAAACAAAAAAGTTAAGACTCTAAATACCCAAGAATAAAAAAATATAATAAAATAATTAAGTTTCCAGTAATTTTGATTTTTTTTATCCGACGGTTGGTGATTTATAAAAGTACTTCACAGCATTGTGTAAAACATAAAATCGCTGCAATTTTCCTTTCTTCTACTTTAAACGGCTATAACATTTTACCACCGTTTATAATTTCCAGTTCCTCTGAGTTATCGCATAATTGCCGCAATTTCACTTTCAATAAACAATTTATTCTTACTTCTGTTCTTTGTTTCGCCGTAATTAACAACAGGCTTGTCTCGCCCATTTGCTGTCTCCTCCAACTATTGTCTCTTCACATGCAACACTCTCTTCCATTGGAGACCAGTTTCCATTCTTTTTGTTGAAACTTGAGTCGTGGAAATCTTTCAGAAACGAGTTCGATCGTTCTCGGAGAATGCGATAAAACCGTTGGTGAATGTCAATTGAGCGAAGAAATAGTGTCTGGATTTGTTTTACTGCTAGATATCTTGAATGCAGCAGAATTGACTGCATCAGTAGAACGCCGCGACAAAATTTAAATATCGCCAAGGTAATGAAGTGTAACGGGTCTCCGGCCTCACCCGAATCGCGCCTTGAGCAGAGAATTACAAGTTCTAGATTACATTGCTGAATTCCAGTGTATCAAGTGCATGCAGAACAATAGATTATGTACACTCTATTTTATCCACTGCATTGTTATACACTCGGTTACTACATATACATAAAATCCTACTTATTGACTGCGCCTGGATACAAACACAAACTGACAAGATAATTTTTATATGATGTGGTCAGATATGTTTGTGACGTATGTTTAAAAAGAAACGCCTCTGCTCATCGCACAGAACAGGAAATCCGATTTTAACAACTTCCTCGACCGATACAGAAAATTTGATTTCCTCTCCGAAAAAACACAATATTACTGATGTTGTTAATACAACATTAATTGAGAGTTAAGTACCGTTCTTCGCCCATTTTCTTGGATTTATTGCGAAGTGTCCAGGCATCATTAGAGCCAAATTACATGCTTCAATAAATTGGTAATTGTGCCCATAAACTCGATAGTGGCACCTCAGGAAAAAAACGCTCGAGCCAAAATGCTATTGCGGCAATTCTTCGTCGATGGCGTGTTAACCTTTCGCGGCTTTCCCCTTTGGAAACGGACTGTTTGGACATTCATTGTTCCGCGCGGAATGTTAACACAAATCCATTATTCCGTTTAACAATAAGTTGAAACGATTAAGTCTATCGTGTCTTCCCACAATGCACGTTGGTATTGTTTTAACACATCGCTCTTATTCATGAAAGATTTATATGTAGTTACTTCAGGGGCCTGGGAACGTTCACATCAAAGCGATTCTTTCACTTGCGGAGGTGTAGCTAACGATCAAATGCAGGTCTAGAACAAACATAGCTAAAGGAGCCGATGTACCTAGAGCATCGACGTACCTAGCGCACCTACTTAGCTAGATCTCCAATGTAGTACCTAGAACATCAATGCATCTGAATAACTAATGTTCCATAAGAACTAATGTCGACACAAAAGAATTGACACGACAGAAAAGCTAACATAGCGGAGAAAACAACATAACACAAGAACCAAGGTAGTGAAAGAACGAATGTAGCAAAAGAAACAACGTAGCATAAGAATGAACGTAGCAAAAGAATCAACGTAGCAAAAGAATCAACGTAGCAAACGAATCAACGTAGCAAACGAATCAACGTAGCAAAAGAATCAACGTATAAAGAATGAACGTTTCTAAAGAACAAATTTACCTACAGAGCGAATCTTCCTAATGACAAGCGTAATTACATAAAGAGCAAATAACTCACGATGCAGTGAACCAAAATCACTCTTGCTGTTGGTATTCGTAATCATAACAATAAAGATCTTCGTGCGAAAGGATGCCGAAGAACAGTGTTGCAAGGATTTAGACCTGTTTTTGCAATAACAACTCTGATAGAGAAACAATGTTTTTGGTTTACGTGCATGGAATACGACCACTACGCCTTGGTAGGTACTTTCACACCAAGTTTTTGTTTGCATAGTGAGGCTATTTGGGAAAACTAGTAATGAGACGTACAAAGAAAAATGTGCGTATAATGCATGGTATCATTAGAAGTGTGCAACGTATCCTTTCACGTTATTACTCTAATTTCCTGTAAGAAACTTCTTATAATTTTCTGCGATGAGGTGTTTTTGTGACTTTCGTCCGTCCATTAAATGAGTTTAGATTAGACTGGCACATGCGCTGGCACTTATTTCATTATGGCGATGATCTTGAGGAGAGCTGTGACTAAATGAAAATTGATCCTCGGAGTAAACACCAACCTCAGACACTACATATTTGTTTGATTTTAACATCACGAGTTAATTTTAAATTATTTTAAGGATTATAGCTATTATTGTGTCGTTTCTATTAATATATTTCCTCTCATGGAAAGCGACCTTCCAGAATGATCAATTCTTGTGCTAGAGGAGGGTATTTTGGTTCAACTTCCTTCCTCAACATCCGCACTTTTACAGTTTTTATTCCGTTACACTATAATAAGAATATAGATTATTTTTAATACGCCCAAAGTTTAGGTATAATTTTGATTTAATCTTGGCCGAGTATCATAAAAAGTTCATAACTAGGCGTGAAGATAACGTTTCCTGCGATTTTTTATCATAGTTTTTATTCTGCATTTACTGCGGACTAAATGAAGCTAATGTAGTGTAGATTATTTAAATTTCACACAAGGATTCCGGGACCGCGGAAGAATTTGTAAATTGATATAATTTCTCATTTTCGGACGTATTCTTCCGTTATAACCACTTTACTTAAACATCTCATTTAGAAACGTCTTGCGCCGTTATGCGAGTACCCATTATTACTTTTTATTAATGCAATCTAACGTGGGATTACTTCAACCGACATATTTACCTACTAGCTGTTTCAGTATAGCTACTACATGCATGCATTTGATTCAATACAACCCTTAACGTACAATTTTTTAACCAATTTCGTAAGCAGAAAATCGACGAGAAAATTACAATAAGCTTTTAAGATAGATATAGTTGGGAAAACTACACAAAAAATCGATTACGTAGATACCTGCAAATCCGGGGGGCACTCATCCATAAGCAAATTGTCCGAACAATTATCCATTGATTATTGTAATCACGTTTTGATAAAATTGATAAACCAAATCAGCTGAGGCAACACAATCAATCACAAATTTACATCTTGGCCTGATAAATAACCACTTTGCGATAAGGAGCTGCTGCAGAACCGCGATGATTCACTTTATTTTCGTGAAGCTCCAAGCAAATAAGAGAATCGTACAATCGCGGCTTGTGCGTCGAATCGGCGTCGGTCTGACTGAATTGATCGCCTCCGAAGGCGTCACGACGCAGGCGTCACCGAACCCCTACGCGGCCACCGAAGATCAAAAAAATGTGCAAATGGACACTGACAGGGAGCTTTCCTTAAAATTTGCGACCAGTCTTCCGAATTGAACATTGAACGAAATTTATTGAAACTGAAGCTGTCAGGCTGCGATCCCTTAGGGATCCAACGAAGTTTTCCATGAGTCTCCATGACCTTGAATACACAAGACTTTTAGTCGATCAATATTTGGGCGCCAGACGTCGCTTTCGTGTCATGCAAACAAGAGAACGAAAGGAACTGCATATGAAATCAATATGGAAAAGCAAACCAGGAAGGAGTGACGTATGTAAATTTACGTTGACGTAGGACCCTCGTGCCTAAGTTTCGCATGTTTCCTTAAGTTCTTCCGAATCACGCTACAAACATGTACAATAAATTATTGGGGCCAAAAATAATTCTTTTTTTTTCTAAAAATATAATGAAGTGAATTAATTACTTCGTTCACAAGAACCGCATTATACCTGTATTTTTTGTACATATAATCTAAAACGTTATTCCCGCAGTGATATAATCTAACAAATTATATTCAAATTGGATTCACGTTTCGATTGCATTACACTTACAAAATCCAACTTCAAAAAATGGGTTTAATATTGTGCTATTACGAAACGTAATCTTATGGAAACGAGGCTGTAATGCAGATAACCATAGGTGGTCGTAAATGCAACGGATATCCAAGAACTGGAAGACAATGCGGATAAGATTTAAAACTCCACGGTCTGGGCGTTCGCAGCAAGTGCAATGCAATTACAGTTCCCTTTCGCTGGCGAACAAGAATCGTGGAATCTCTTCTTCTCAATTAATATTTCATTTCAGCGCCGTGTGGTTGAAATAAGAAAAGGTTAGTGGCGTAGAGATACAGGTCAAGATGTACTTTTAGCCATCGCATGAATATAAATAGTTCTCACGAGCTGTACGTTATTCGTGCATTTCCACGTTTTTCTCTCGGCTAATGACACTGATCATAAATATAAAATACTCTCGACTATATAGTTACTAGCACCACTATACTTAGAAGCCTCTTGTACTTTCAAACTTCAAGTTTACTTTTCCCTATTACACACAAACTCAAACCACTACTAAACGTCAATATACTAATTAGGTAGAAACTTTATGAAGTTATATTCCTTTTTTCAAACAATCCAAAATCAACAAAATCTTGTGCATATAAACCTATTTGTGACAATTAATCACAATTATTGTTGTTTTGTTTGAGGCATAACAGTAACACACATATTTATGACGATTGTCCAAAAGTGGAGTTACACAAAAAATTGCGCCGTTTCGTCCTGCTTACATTTTATTTCATTACGCTAGGCAATTTAATATAATATTTCTTCAACTCTTCTAGTCACAAAAAGCGTTCACATTCTTTACTGCATCTGGAACACTTATCGACGTATATTCAAGAAGAACTGGTTAGACATCGATTTGATTCCAAGTCAGAAACAGTTCTATTTAGGCATATTCCAATTAGAATTATCTCCATACAGACTTGCAGTACCTTCTCTGTAATATTTTGAGACTTTATTCCTCACTCAGTTTCTTTAAAGCACTTGCTTCAGACGCTTAGTAGGACCTTTGCCCACTTTACTTATAGTCTTAATTTACTTGGCTATCCCAAGACTTGCATTAATCTTAATTTAAAAGAATATAAGAAAAGTTTATCAATTACTTCTAAAGCAAATGCCTACTCCGTCTTCGATCGCTCAGCCAATCATTAAGACGTTCGCCAGATTAAACTATGTAGATTACAAACTGTAATTAGCTTCACCACGAACAGGGATGACTGTGTTCTTTGAGTTATTCGCCCATGAGCTTTAGAATTTTTTACGCAAATTTTATCTAATTAGTATGAAGCACACTTTAGATTTGATACGTTTCAAAGCAAAATAAGACAAAGTTCATTTTAATTTTTTCTTCCTTAAGATCAGCATAATACTCATTTATTTCGGCATACAGATTAACTTTTAGAACTGGCGCCATATCTTTAGCAAATAACGGCACCATGTGCTGAATGTTACCATCATTAGAAAGGTTCATCTTTCTTCGTTCCAATGCACCTAAATTCATGCAACTCGTTTGGCAAATGACAGTCACATTTACTAAAACAAATTTCAAATCGATGTTGTAAGTTTTTGAAAGTCCGAAATGAAAATCGAAAAATTCAACACAAAAAAAACAAAAAATGGCTTAAAAATCAAGGCAATGCTAATGACAGTTAGCCTAACTTAGCGACTTCTCTTTCATTCCAAAATGAAAGTCGAAATTAAAAGGAAGTTTTTCCAGAAATATTCCAATGACTAAACTAACTTCTAAACCGGCAATAGAGGCAATAGCACAAAATCAGGTAGATTTGAATAATTTTTGAATAGGGTATTATTTTGAATAAAACGACCGGTTTTGACCTCAAGCTGAAAAAGCTGTGTAATAAGTTGACACCAAGAATGTAGCAAGTAGAAATAATGTATAGTAATGTCGTAAATATAATATGATTTTTTCAGATTCCGTTAATCAACAATCAAAAGTTCTTCTTACGAAATGCTGAGCAATTGATCCGACATGTTTAACCAGTGAAAGTTAAGTTCATTTTTAAATTAATATTTACTCGTGTAGACTATATAATGTTTGAATACATTCTACAAGAATATCAGTTTGAATTGAAATATCACTGATATAGTTTTAAATGTACTGTAAACAATATCTTTAAATTGTAGATTACATGATTATGATAATAATTCATACAGTTTCAGCGCTGATGTCATTATAGCAAATATAGTCCAATTATACTGCAAACGGCGAGTTTTTAGCAATATAAATTAAAACAATAAACGCAATAATAATATTATTTTCTAAATACTTTAATGAAAGTGGAATAATCTTTAGAGACCGCAGATAAAAATGTGATAATTTATTCAAGAGAACTATCGCCTTTAAATAATACTAAAAGACACTTTTCACAATGTTTCAACTGTTAGTAGGTCAACAATTGATAAAGCATTTTTCTCTGCCCACTTAATAACAATGCAGATATTGCATTTTATTCTATCGTATGTAGTAGGTGATAAAATTTCCATCAGTTTCCTCTGTCGTAAGTTTACTTTTTTATTGTATTTTTGGTATTTACAGTCTTTGGCAAAACGTTGTACAAGAGGATTTTTTATAACTTGTTCTAATTCATTTAATGACATTTTGGTCTTTGCCTACTATCCCAACTTCTAGTTTGAGCCCTGTACATTACTGGAAGACTGATTTGCATATTCTTTAATGTCCTACGATTTTTCGCTTTGCCTATTTCTAAAAATCACGTCTTTGTTATTAATCTCTAGAATAGCCTGCTTTCATCAGTATTATAAATTTGATCAAGTGCAAGATTAAATTCTTCCTTAACATTTTCTTGAATTCTTTTATAAATGGTTCTACAGCTGCTTCACCACAAGGTATTTTGCAAGTCAGATATCAGACTTAAAAATACATCTATGCATTAGTATAGAGGGTTATCTGTGTAATTATAATTATAATAATTTTTAATCAACATTTAATTACTACAACAGTAATGACCAGATATTAATTTAATTGCCTATTTAAATGATAAGATGTCTATAATGTTATTTACAATATTTATAAAATATAATTCACATGCATAGATTAAGATTCTGGACCTCTCTGTGCTGTATGATTTACTAATTTGTCACTGACGCTCAATGTATTTCCGCTTATTAATCACCAACGTTTAAATTAATAAATCGAAGAACGTACTTAATTGAAGAAAAATTAATATGTATGTACTACATATTAATAAATATCATAAAAATACTTTATTAGCAGCATTAAACTTTAGGCTAGAACTAATAAACATAGTAGATTAAATAGATGCAAAATGATGATATACGTATAATAGTAAATATATTATACAATATAATATTTATAATGCTTACGCATTTCATCAATCATAATATGCAAGTTCAATGCACATTTACTTATCAAGCCAATAGATCTAGCGCCTATATAATTAAATGGGAGAACTTTTTACAGCATTGTGCAACCAACGTGGACAGATATAAATTAATCCTATGAAATGGAGCCTGAAAACACTTTCATCAATACGTAGCGATTTTTTGTCGAGGAAAGCGCTCGGAACAGAGCCCATTGACGTTCGCCGGACAAAAACCTGTAATTACAGTAATTTTCAATTAACTTTGTGTTCGGGCGTAATTAATGCCTTGTGATGGAAACCCCGATGTGTACAAATTCCTGTTGATATACATCCGCGTTACCTGACACTTCCTTTTATAAAATTAAAGTCGATGAAAACTAGGATTCGAATTTCACCGATGAGTAATTGATGTCGGGGAAGGTGCCAATGAGATAGGACCATATTGCCAAACTAAACATTAAGAAAGTCACTTTTATACTCAGCATATCGGTTTCATCTTTTCATGCCTCAGGGAATGAAGAATCTCAAAGTTTGGAAAAATTTGAGGCTGCCAAAAGATCTTCAATAACAAGGTTAGAGTAATTAGTATATTAATGCCGTCTTGCAAACAACTTCCGCTAAGCTAAATCCTATAGAACAACGATTGTTTAAAGTTCAAATACAAAAAAATAGTTAACACTCCAAACGACTGTCATATCATACCACACCATTAAACACAAACATAATACCACATATAATAATACTAAACTTAACAACTTCAGAAAAATAATACTAAAAATTACAACCACACCAAAGCAGAAATGTATTTTCAAAACAAAGGGTAAAAATACCCTGCTTCACAAAAAAAAAACATAAAATAGACCGTTTCGAACCTTGTTAGTGAAATCCACAACTAAGTAGGTATATTCTCTATGTAAAAAACTACAATTTAAAAACTGAATGCCAAATTTTCTTTAAAAAAAACCTAAAAACTTCCAACCGTATACGGTGGAAGAAGGATGATAAAATTCAGAAATGTATTCACAAAATGCACCAACGTCAAGTTAATAATTATAAAAGCAGATAGAAATGTAAGGCTAGTAGTATTGAATAGAGAATAATATTTAGCCAAATTGTCACTTTCTTTATTATAATATAATAATATAATATATAATAAAAAATTTCAAGATAAAATTTTTAAAATCCAATAACAATGTTAAGAGTAGAATTTTTTTTCAACCTAAGGTCATAATTATAATATCTCTATAGCAAACAGTATTATTTATTAATTCAAGCCTCATTTTTCCTGTAACAACATACATTCCCTCTAGTTAAATTAATAATAATTCACAGGTAAGTGATGATACCCCAGGTGTAAAGCCTTTAATAAATTACATCAGGCGATCATCGCATAATTAGTCTGTTCATTGATTTTCTGTTACAGGAACCGGACTTTTTTACTCATTTAATTAATTAATTGAGCTAGTTAATGGACAATTAACGAGCAAATCGACGTACCTCAAACAAAAGCCAGAGAAATTTGTATAGATTAGTCTTGCTTTGGTTGAAGCCTCGCTGATATTTGCTTATTAAATTTTCTATTCTAAATAGTAAACTTGCGCTGAAAAGAATGCTAAATTAACACGTAATCTCGCCAGCATTTCAAAATGTATTACGCTCACTACATTCTTAATATTAAGTGGAAAAGCATATGGCTCTCTGTGTTAAGGTGTACTTAACTACAGCTAGTAACATGTGTTGGCTTAATGAAGAAGTATGCATGTGTATTTTTGTCGAAGATAAAAGCGAATGCTGCACATAAATATCGAGTTATATGGAGCGGCGGAAGTATGAAAATTACCTTGTTTAATTATAAAGAGCTCACTTTACGAACCGACAAAATTATTATTTTTTAAAAATTGACCACAGTGTTCATAAATGGTCACTTAATGCTCACGACAAGTTATGAAAACAAAACAGAGATCTTCTTTTCATGGAAACACATAGTTGTAAATTAAATAAATTCCTAAAAATTCTTTAGACGGAAAACAGAGCTTAAAATACGTACATAAGCTTAAAATAAGTACATGATATGTACTCAAGTGTTTAGAGAAAGGAAACATCTCACTTTGGAATAAGGTTACAGGTAATGTGAAGATAATGCAAATGAATAAGACACGTTTGGGGTCTAGTTATATTTCGTGTGAATGCACATAAATGTGTCAGTTTCGTTTGCCGAAGAGCGCATATTATAATGCGGTAACGTACGTACACGCGTTTTAACACCATTCTTCATGCTCAATTCGCGTAATAAGCGAATGTACGGTTCCGCTAGAGCTCGGAACAGAATAGAAGGTGTCTATTTCATAAAGTTCACGCAAGAATTGGCTTACCTCTTGAAGCTTCTTGTGTTTATGCATGACGGACGGCTTCTTCTGGTGTGTAACTGCTGCAGATGCTGCGAAGGCGCCTGCGGCCTTACGGGAGGTGCATTGCCCCATGGAAGTACAATGGTACCCTCACGTAACCCCCTGAAGAGAGATAAAATCAGTAGATGATACTACCTTTTTAAAAGAATTAATTTAAAAGCGAAAAGTGTTAGTCACTGTATTCTACGTATCATTACATTGACCAAATGTTAACCACCAGCACAAAGAAATATGTGTATATAATGATATTTTTGATGTAGGTATACATAAACCAAATTCTTGGATTTTTGTAATGGATTAAATTAAATTAAATGTAAAATTAGTGCCACTCTCTCTCTAATCATAATATAGAGGAGTTCTTTCCGTGGATCATTAAATTATTCTTCCCGCTTGCATTAGATATGCTTTGACAAGTAATTGCGAAGTAGTTAGTGTGTTAATATAAGGCACGTATAAATAATATAAATAATAATTGCTGTGGGAAAGAAGACTTACAAACGTAACTTATGGGAAACCATATATTCATAGCAATAATCCAACTACAACCGACGCAATTACGCGCATAAAATCCGGTTGGTGGCCTGTTAACGTCACTGATAAGAACGGTACAACAGTGGTGCTAATTAGCAAGACATTTAGGACACTCCTATACAATAATCAGAGAATCCCGCTTATATAGCTGTGAGCACGTTATCTAAGAGGTGACATAAGTAGATTAGTGGAGAATATTGTTTTATCGGAAGATATCTACACAAGGAATCGTCCAGTAACCTCCATTAACCTGAGTTCTATGGTTCTACACACAAGCATGCACGGCACGTAACATTTAAGTTTTAAAGGTTGTTTCATTCGCTTTTGAGCAAGTTCAAAGAATAACAATACTACAAAGCACGTGACCTTATTCTGTTGACGACATTCATCTTTGCGTTTACCTCATCGATATTCTAAGCACGAGGTACCATGTTGATGGCCATTTCACAAAAACTGGTTGCCTGAATTAAAGCATCAATTTGTACTGCATTCGTTCAAAAATTATTGCACACAAAAAATAGAAAGTGAACGACGAGGAAAGATGCTGACCGCACAAGGCTCCTTTTGAATGCAATTACCTGACGAAATGCAATAAGGAAAGAAATCTATATAAGGAAAGAAATAGTGATGAGGTTTTTGTCCAGAACTGCTTTCTTAGCGGCAATGGACGATTTCGTCTGCGACTGTATAATATTTAATAACCCATTCGTGTTTCAACAACAATCTCAGCTATGTAACAAACACTCTTTTGGTCAACGCTGTCTTAAAAATCAGCTTCTAAACACTTAAGCAAACACGTTAGCTATGTAATCAGTTATCCAACAAGTGTTCGCACGTATTCATACATGTCATTTATTTACAGCCTTATCAATTTTTCTTTTACTTAGTTGCACGGAGAAGAAA
>JAWQRP010004908.1:0-11318 GCA_033557875.1 Quadriops clusia | reverse complement strand
TAAAGTTCCAATAAATTACTTGTTACTACTATTTTACGGAACTACAACGTATTTATTACAGCGGTGGTAGGTAACCGAGTAGGTCGCGGATTGGTATCTATATCGTTTCTATTTATTCCCCATTTTATGTTTAGATCAGTGATAAAGTAGTTGCTAATTCGTAGCCGTGGTTAGTAACAATGTCTTTTAAAGCTGTTATGCATAGTCACGAATGCCTAATCGCGACTATTTGTGCTGCTTGGGTCAATTTAACATGTGATTTTCAATTTTATATATTTAACGGCAACCAACATTATTCCTTAATCACTGTTACATTACATTATTACACAAACAATATTAAAATTTACTTTATACTTTAGCTGAACATTTATTCAAACGTTGAGTTCATTGTTCAAATACCAACATATATCCACCCTTAGAGTATCTAATCTAATACATATTTATACAATCATAATTTAATCACGTCCAAAGATGAGTGTATCATACTTTCTTTAGATAAATGATGAAAGAAGGAAACAACTTCTTGAATACAAACGACAAGCTGTACGAATCGAAAAACGCCTCTCTAAAGAAAAAGAACTCCGAGAATACATAAAAAACTTCTATGGTCCAAATAGTGGTGACAAAGTCAGCCCCAAACTTTTTGCAAAATCAACCCCGATTAATCACACACCCACATATAAAACTTTTGGAGATACCTTCGGAAAACATCATGAGCTTCGGAAAACACCAGAATATGGGAAAACTCCCGAACGTAAGAAAACTCCGGAACGTGGTAAAACTCAAGAACATGGCAAAACTCCAGAACATGGCAAAACTCTAGAACATAGCAAAACTCTAGAATATAGCAAAACTCTAGAACATGGGAAAAGTCTAGAACATGGGAAAAGTCTAGAACATGGGAAAAGTCTAGAACATGGCAAAACTCTAGAACATGGGAAAACTCCAGAATATAGCAAAATTCCAGAACGTGGAAAAGCTCAAGAACATGGGAAAAGTCAACAACAAGAGAGAACTCCAGAATATGTAAAAAGTCAAGATTATGGAAAAACTTATGATCATGGAAAATTACCCACATATGGAAAGTTGCAGGAAGGCTTTAAGTTGCACACACTTGGTAAAGCAGACGAATCTCAGAGAAATCAAATATGTGATAAAAGTGTGGAATTTGAAATCACTCCCAACTTTGGGAAAACTCTCGATTTGGAAAAATCTGCAGACTTGGCAAAAGCTTTTGACTTAGGAAAAAGTCTCAATTTGGGAAAAACTCTTGACTTGGGAAAAACTCTCGACTTGGGAAAAACTCTCGACTTGGGAAAAACTCTTGACTTGGGAAAAACTCTCGACTTAGCAAACGCTCTCAGCTTGGGAAAAACTCCCGAACAAGGAAAAGGTTTAGAATTTGGAAAAATCCATCAAATTGGGAAAACACATGAAATTGGAAAAGCACATGAATGTGAAAAAGCACATGAATTTGAAAAAACCCATAAATGTGAAAAAACGCATGAATGTGAAAGATCACATGAAAAAGGGCACAAATCTCGCATCGACTCCAAATATGAAAATGTCCACAAAAACGAAAGTGCTTCGCATGATGTCATGCTTGATCTCGATAGTCTTGCCCAACCGCTATCGCCGAATTCTACGTCCATTTACAATGAATTTAAGAACCATTTAGTGAACAACATGAACGCAGCGTTACTCCAAATTCCTTTCAACGACGACTTGCAAAAGCTATTTTGCTCTAATTTGGCTCACTTCGATTCTAATCAATCTCTCGCCTCTGCTTTATCTGCTTTAACAACTCCTCGTCCATATGACACTTTTCCACAAGAACCAAATATATTAGCGTACTCGACATCCTTAGAGCATCAGTTAGCTTTTCAAGAAAGAAATTCTTTGACAGAAAATTCTCTTATGAAAAATAATAATGAGAAAAATGATAATGCAAAAAATGATAATGCAAAAAATGATAATGCAAAAAATGATAATGTAAAAAATGATAATACAAAAAATGATAATACAAAAAATGATAACGCAAAAAATGATAATGCAAAAAATGATAATACAAAAAATGATAACGCAAAAAATGATTGCAGACAAGAAAAGTATTCTCAAAAAGAAAATCTTCCTACATCTTTCTCATTAGATAACAAACCCGACAAAAAGGTTTGTAATCTATCTTGTAACATCGAATCTTACGAATACCCAGCTTTCACCAACACTCAAAATAATCAAGAATCCGAAGAGGAACTTTCTGATGGAGAAGTATTCCTCCGAAGTTTAACACCAGAAGAAAACAAATCCAGCGAATTTAGCAGTTTGAACACAGAGACAGTATTAGAAGCCAGCCCAAATAATTCCCTAATTTATAGGGAAATCAAATCTCCTAGTAACATAAAAAGATCTTTAATTGAAGGAAATAAATTTACAGCTAAGGAGAGTAAAACCGAGGGTAATGAAAACAAATGCTGGAGCAATCAAAATAAGTCGGAAAGTAAGGTTCAATCTGGTTTGTCTAATGAAAATAAACATCATCGTGATGTCGGCAAGTTGCTGACTAACGAAAATAAATTTGCGCACAAATCACCGAGTAGCGATAGAAAATCTACAAATAGCGCCCAGAAATTGTCGGCAAGTGAAAGCAAACCTTTGACGAATGTAGCAAATAAAACTCCGATGAAACGAAGCCAGTCTCCTGGTAATATTAGCAGGGGTTCGAATTCTTCTGTAAAGTCTCAAGGTGGAAGCAAATCTGCAGTATCTGAAGTTAAACCTGTGATTGTTGGGACTAAAGCTTCAATGACCGATCGTAGATCTTCAATTACTGAACGTAGATCTTCAACTAGCGACCCTAGGTCTTTAAATGTTGAATCTAGATCTTTAAATGTTGAGTCTAGATCTTTAAACATTGAACCTAGATCTCCAAACATTGAACCTAAATCTGCAAACATAAATACGAAAGCCCTTGAAAATAAATCGGTAACTTCAGATCATCGCCGATCATTGATAACCGCAAATAAATCTCAATTCACTGCCATTAAGACCTCAAATGTAGCAATCAAATCATCAAGTATTCCAAGCACGATGGCAAGCTTAACTCCGAAATCTTCAACTTCAAGCACGATACCAAAGAGCACTGTGAAAAATGTGATTCCAAAAATTTCTTCATTAAACACCGTTCCAAAAGCGACTTTGTCTAATACAATTCCGACTAGAAGTACTGACACAATAGCAACTGTAAATAGTCCAGAATTCAAGGTTTCAAATGTGTCGACTAATCCCACGATAAGTCCAAATAGATCTTTGATTCGATCACCAGAGGAAGAACGAAAGGAAAGTCCGAAACCAAAACTTATTAGAAGTAATTCTTACACTTTAGAATCGCCAAGTCCAATTCTTTTGGCTCATTTGAAGAACAAACTTCTCGCTGAGGAATCAGATAGTCAGCCAGGAAAAGACGGACTTAGTACCATAAGAAACTGTACGTCTTTGGATAGTCAGCAGTTCATCGAGAAATGCAGTGATGGGTCTTCTTTTGGTAAACAAGGTAGAGATTTCAAGGAATATGCCGATGAAATTAGTTCACTATGTTTAGCTAACATTTTTTATAATAATGAAAACCTGGCGGTTTATCAAAATGATGAGCATCAAAACAAAATTGATCAGTCATTGGGAAATCAGGAAAACAAAGATGATCAATCAATTAGAAATCTGGAAAATATGGAGGATCGGAATTTGACGAAAAGTATGGAATTACACAAAGAGGATTGCCAAAATATCGATCGTCTAAATATGGAATATCAAAATACAAATCGCTCAAACTTAGAACATACTGAACATCAAAGTCTGAATCGATACAATTTTGAAAATCAACCAGCTACAGAAGATCACAAAATGAGTTCCCAAAATTCCCATTTAGGAGTTCGAAACTCATTTCTACATTATGCCGAAGTTCATAATTTTTCACCACGAAAAGACGTAACCTCGGAAAAACGAGAAGAAATGATTACACCATCCTCTGATGATTCTCTTCAGTTTAGCGCCAATGCACAAAAGGTTAGTTATCACCAAAACATTTAACCACATTTAAAATGTATTTTTATTAATGCCGTTCGAATAAAATTTACATTTTACACGTGTTCGCTTTTTTATGTGTATTTTTAGAGCAATAAACTTGGAGAAGTCATCGAAAACAACTTTTTGGAGCAAGATGTCGATGTCGAAGCACAGCTGCACCAAGTGTTGGCAAAATTGCCTGAAAATTATTCCAAGCAAATCATGGACTTGCTAAAGATGCAAAAGAAGCAAAACATTACCATGAGTTCTTCATTGAGCCAATTTGGTTCACCTTTGGACCAACAGAGTTCTTTGATGTTACTAAATTCTTTCATGCCACAAAGTTATTCAATAGCACAAAATTCTTCGAAAGGACAAAGTCCTTCGATTGCACAAAGTTCTTCAATAGCACAAAATTCTTCGATAGGACAAAGTACTTCGATAGGACAAAGTCCTTCGATAGGACAAAATCCTTCGATACCACAAAGTCCTTCGATACCACAATGTCCTTCGATACCACAAAGTTCTTCGATAGCACAAAGTGCTTTGATAGCACAAAGTTCTTCGATACCACAAAGTGCTTTGATATTGCAGAATCCTTTTATATCACAAAACCTCAATTTAATTCAACAATCTCCTTTATGGATTCAGGAAAATTACTCTCCTATGAACATGCAAAGAAGTTTTAGCGTTCCCGGTTGCTCCTCGTCTCCAGTCGAATTAAGTCCAAGTTTAACCGAAAGTATTGATCAAATGTCAAGTCAAACACTTTATTACACCATGACTGGTTCTTCAGACACATTAAATGCCATCCAATCACCTACTTCAACAATTGTAGACGAGAAGAAGGTTGATGACAAAGGTCTTACCGAGAAAGATTGTGATTTACGTGCCTTAAATTGTTCGAGAAAAATTTTATTTTCTAATAAAGAGGTTGATAATTCTAGAATATCTCAACAGGAATATTTTGTTAAGGTATGTTTTACTATTTCTTATCTTACTATTTTACATAATTAATACTTATAAATATTATAACAACATAGATATAATATTTTTAAGGTACCTTAATTTTCTTGTAGAACAAAGCTGCATCAATCATAGGAGCTGCCGCAAAGGGCTATTTAACGAGAAGACTGCTGAAAACTGATCGTGTTCAAAGCCTTATTTCTACAATAAAAGAAGCGTTATTTTGCGCTATTTCTCTGCACAAAGAGGATCACGAAAGCATTCAACCTGCGGATGTCGAGTTACATCGTCGTCTCATACAACAGGTATTTATTTAAAACACTTTACTTCATTTGAATTTAACGACAATTTTTAATTTAAAAATGAATCTAGTCTTTTCAATAAAAATGAATACTGAATATGATACATTCACTCTCGCTATCGATAAATGTTGGGTAGGTTTTATTACTAATCCATATGATGTAAACTGAACCTAATATTATTTAAGAAAAAACCGAACGTAATATTATTTAAGAAAAAACCGAACGTAATATTATTTAAGAAAAAACCGAACGTAATATTATTTAAGAAAAAATTAAATAATATTAAATTCAATTGAAAAAACTAAATCTTTTTCCGTTTAGGTATCCGCGGCTTGCTTCGAATTCCACGAGATATTTTTCGATTTACCAGCCCACGAGCAAATGATAATCATCAGTCAAGACCGACAACGCCAACTCGACAAACTAAAGCGTCCGACGTCGTCAGGTTCTCGACGATCATCTGCGGGTCATAGCTCTGGGCGACGAAGCCGATCGACGCCACGACAACCAAAGATTTCTCCTGCCTCTAACAGAAAAGTAAAAGCTTAAAGCTAACTATACGCTTAATTAAAAATTTATTACTGACGAGATTCCCTTTGGAAGCAATTAATTATTCTTATGGCTTAAGGCTCAAGACAATTTTATGCATTACAACATATCAACCAATCAATAATCCACTTCTAGAAACTTGTTAATAATCATATTTCATATTGAACACAACGTTTTGAAACTATCTCAATGATATTTTCTAATTGATATTTGTTGTCACATACAGTTAATGCAGATTATAAAAACAATTTAACAGATTTAAATCGTTTTAAAGCTAAAGCCACATTTTTTATTTATTTTGTTAATTATTGAAGCATGTTTTGTAAATAACTTATTTACATTCTTACCTTTTACATATGTTTTTACTAATGATTAAAATAAATATTTGCTTTTTGAAGTTTAAAACATTGTAGTTTTTAAAACATCGTAGTTTTAACCACATATATGTGTTTTAACTTTCCATCACTTCTGGATTCATTTATTAATCTATTCAGAATTCATTTATTAATTTGTAATATTTATTAATCTATTCCGGATTCATTAATTAATCTATTTTGGGTTCATTTATTAAAACTACCATTGAAAGAGTTGTTATAGTTTAATATTTTTTTTTGTAATAATTATGAACAAAAAGGACATAGGTAGATACACATAAGTGGAAGAAATCAATGAATTATTTACAGCATAATTTTCCAAGTTAATTTATAATAAATTTTTAAACGATAAAAAGGAAGATATCATCAAACGAAAATAAGTGCCTGGGCTGTACAGTGTCAATTTTTTGGCTTCGTCACGTTTACATAAGTTGTTGGTGCTACTTTCATCACAAAAATAATCATAAATGATTTCTTAACAAATCAGTTGCAAGACTGACCCTTTGGCAACAAATTATTAATTATTCTCCAAATTATTAATTATTCCCCAAATTATTAATTATTCCCCAAATTATTAATTATTCCCCAAATTATTAATTATCCACAAAATTTTTAATTATCTACGTAATTATTAATTATTTATATCATTATTCTTTTCTAGTTAATGATTATTCTGTAACTAATAATTAGCATAAATAAATGAGCAATAATCCTTGATGTGATGAATGCAGCACTATACAATGGTGACTTCTCTTCTAAAATTTTCATTCGCTCAGCGATTCCGATCTAAGTAATTTACACTTCTATGATACAATATTATTTAATATGTACATTCTGCACACGACGTTTTCTATGTTTTATTTCCATTCAAACAATAAATAAAAATGTATACAATAATAATAATATAATGATTAAAAAACAATATAATGTTAAAGGAAACAACAGAGACGAGTGAGATTTCTTTCAATGTGAAGACTTGATTTGGCTGGTTCGTTTCATTTACAAAATATTTTGAGTTGCAGTTATTTATATAGAATAATATAGTTAAAATAAATACATCTCTATTAAAATTATACTGAAAGGGAAACGAAGCTGTTGTACTGTGTTATATTTCTCTTGAGGATGTCCGCGCACAGACCCAAAACTCTCTCAAATCTGCAATTATTAATTTATATAAGTAAGTAATAGGATTAACAGTAATTGTGTTCTATCACATAATAAGTTATATCATATATGTGGTTATATGAAGGATTTTTTATACATTATTTTTTTTTTTAATAGGTCAAAGGTTCTACGGAATAAATATGTTTAATGTCTAACGTTTTGTTTTTATTATAAAATGTTCGTCAGGGACTTGCAATTAATTTACGAATTGGAATTTTACTGCTTTAATTGAAGTTTAACAAATTTTATATTTACTTATTTTAAATATATAACAAAAAAATAAACTTCATTTAAAAGAAGTTATGTAATATTTTTAATACATAACTTTTATTTATATTATTAGCATCTTTTTAAAAATTAATTGAAAATTTTTCATATTTTATATTCAAGGATTCTAAAATTCGTCTCTTATTATATCAATTACTTTTCTAAAATTATAACACTTTCAAATACAAAAATATGTTGTTTATATGCGCAGAACGTGTTAAATTGCAATGCTTGTTATATTGGTGAGACAAAACAATATCTTCAAAATAGAATATCTAAACATAAAAATTAATGCAATAAAGAAATAACAAAAAAAAATCACAGCTCTCATAAAACATTACAAAGAAAAAACACATATTTTTAATTTTGAAAATGTTAAAATTTTAAAATAATTTCATAACCTAATTATTAAAAATAATAGAAGAATTATGAAACATCGATCAATCAAAGTAGAAAATTTCCAATTCCTGAATTGTAAGCCCCTGAAGAAGTTTTTGTAATAAAAATGAAACGTTGGGATTAAACATCGTTATTCCATAGAACCTTTGACTTGAAATAACAAAAAAAAAAAAATTATAAAGAAATTCAAAAGGTCAAGGATAGAAATTAAAATTTTAATATGAATATTTTTGTCCTTACCGAGCTCTATCCAATTTAACACATTTAAGGGGTCCGTTAGCTACAACCGTGGCAGCTCTTGGTCGGTCCAACAGCAAGGCAATCTCCCCAAAGTAATCGCTTGGTCCCAAACGTCCGACTTCACTGGGTTCTTCGCTCTCGTCTCGCTTTTGCATGACCAAGGCGGTGCCCTCGACAATAATATAGAAGTCGTCGCCGGGCTCGCCTTGCCTCACAATTATTTCCGTGTCTTCGAAGCTAACGGTCTCCAAAGCATCTGCAACCGTTAGACGTTCCCACTTGTCCAAGTTCTCCAGGATGGAGACCCTGGAAAGGAATTCTTCGTACATTTTCCGCTTTCGGATCGTGGAGCCCATTAGGATCCTTCTGTAGGAGTCTCGGTCGATGCCCCAGAGCTTGACGTCTGTCTTTGCTTTAACGGTTGCGGCTCTCGGAGTGCCGTAGATAAGGGCGAGCTCGCCGAAGCTGCCTCCGTCTCCGATTGTTGTCACCAGTTCATTGTTCACGAAGACCTGGGTAATATTCAAAATGTAAATGCATTCTTCGGGTTATTTTGTTTTTTCTTGTGGGAGTGGATGATCGTGGATGCTTCATGATTAAGGCTATTCATGATGAATGGATGCTCACGGATAGGTGCTCATGTTGGATGGATGATCATGTCGGATGGATGATCATGTTGGATGGATGTTTTTATGCTTCAGGACGAGGATTATCGTGAGTTTTTCTTTCATTTTTACATTTGTTAAGTCACTTAAATAAGTGTAATACACTGGTAGGTTGCACTATGAATTAAAGGATCATTTTCACGGATGTTTTATTAAAAGGGTTTGATTTTTTAAATTTTTTTATATGACAAGGTGGTCATGTTATGATTTGTTTTCCTCGACTCTTAATATTGTAATTAATTATTAATAGAGAAGTTGCATGAAAAAATCTTAATGTGAAAAATTAGAAAATTATCCTCAACATTAGAAGGAAAATAAAATCGAATCTGCAGATATTTCATAATTTGACCTAAAAGTTTTTATAAATTCGTGCCATAGTTAATGATGTATTTATTAGCCATGTTCCATGAAGCTGTCCGGAACAGTTGCCGGCAAATAGTGGCCAATAGCATTCAAGGTAGCAAAATTTCTCTAAACGCCATTGGCTGCTAACTGTTCAAGGCTGCTTGGGACAGCTTCATGGAACACGGCTATTAAACCGTCATCCGTAGTTGCACGAATATCAAAGTTCGACCACTAATGCATATCCCTATCCAAAGATGGCGCCATCGTAACATAACCTAACAAATATGTAAAGTCAAAATTTGTATACAACGCATAGATTGCCGTTACAGGTTTCTATGTTACCCACCTCCTCGTGTTTATTCGGTTGACACGTCCTTGGACATGACGTCACACTAGAGAAGTTTTAAAATAGCGAGTTAAAAGAGATTTTCAATATTTTTTTATGGCGTCAATAGGGGTCAGATTGCAATGATAATGATTTCTTGGTGATTTAAAACTCGAGTATAAAAAAATATATTTTCAGTCAGATACTTAAGTTGTACAGCATCTGACTGAATAAAAAAATTATCTGAATAAAATTTTGGATAATAATTTTGGAATCATAATCATTCAAACAGTCGAGAAGAAATCAACAGCTATTTTTATGAACGTATGAAAGGATATGAGATTACCGGATGATTAGCGTGACTATTAAAATTGATGTATTAATCATAGATGTACAGAATGTTTTTTTTTTTTTTTATTTTAGCGCATTAATTTGAGACTTGTAGGTACAGACGTAATATGACCCCCAAAATAATATATCAAAGTTATATTTGACACGGAGGAAAAAAAAGGAATGGTGGGAATTGTACAAGCATTAATTGATAAATAAGGTAATAATACATAAAATAAAATTACCTCTACTTCTCCTTGGTCAATGACGTAGAAGTTGTCTCCCTCGTCGCCTTGTTGAATGATGGGTTCGCCGGGGAGGCAGTTAACAGGGAACATGGCGTCGAAGATGTCGGATCTTTCGTTTTCATCTAAGTGGGAAAAGAGGACATTTTTCGCAATAGCTTTGGAGAGGGAAGCCATAGTTTTGTAGTCTTTCGGAACAACTTTTTTAACGTAGCTGGTCGCATCGTCTTCAGTGACAGGCTCTGCGGAGATGCCGCCGCGCCTCCGTACTGGCTGCTGGATGGGCTGGGGCAGCGGCGAGAGGTCTTCGGTGTCTTCGGGAGAAGTGGCCTGTTGCTTCGCATCCAGGGCCTGCTCCTGAAACGAAAAGAATTTCGTTAGGATAATCATGATTTTATTTTAAAATAATTACGAGGGTATCGTTTCAATATTTTTTTTATTACAGTTAAACCTCCCATTAAAGGAAAGTTAGTGATACAGTGTTCCTTCTTTTCAAATTCTTGATTTCAATACATATTTTAATATAAGAGGTTTTGCTAATACATTTATTTATAATCATAGGCATCAGAGATATAAGGAGATGACTACTATATATGAATTTAAAAATGGCAGGGAAATTTGAATTTTAAATTATACTCATATTAAATATTTAATTTAATAATACATTTTAAAAAAGAAACACTCTTTAGTAGCAGAGAATTAAATTTTACTTGTGATAAAGAATGAGACTAAACCATATTAAATGAAAAAAAATTTAAATTTTCAAAATGCCGCCAAATTTTGACTTTCTTTCAGAACTGTCAAGCATCTTTCACTTAACGCTGCGGTCTATGAGCGAATTGCCAATAGACGATGTAAGGGGGCGCTTTTATCGCTCACACCGTTGACTCAAACTAAGATACAAAAGCAACACCAGCTTTTGAGGTAGTGTTGAAGTAAGTTCTCAATTCTTGTTTTCTGTCAGGAGTAACTGTTTCCTTTGCTTGTTTACAAGGTCACACCCCAACTCGTTTCTGAATACAGTGCAACCTCGTTAAGTCGGCCCCCGTTATGTCGAATCTCCGGGTAACCCGGATCAGTTCAGGTCA
>JAWQRP010004907.1:0-11320 GCA_033557875.1 Quadriops clusia | reverse complement strand
GCTAGTCAATTTATGAATATAAATTGTGGTCAAGTCTGTATGCGGAACAATGAATTACAAGTGCAACACTTTTTAATAATAAACTTATCTATTTGTGAGAGACTCGTCTGGTCTGAAACTCTGAAAAATTGTTCCATAATAAATGTCTTAATTATATTTAGAATTTCTGAAATAAATTTAAGAACTATTAATCCGAAATATCACACTTTAATTAAACTAAAATAAGAAATCTTTTTATGTTTCCATGAATACTAAGCCACGGATTGAATGTTAACTTTGCTGGAATCACTGTGCCTCCATAACGAAAAGAGTGACATTTATTATGGAACAAAATATACATAAGTACTTGAGTGTCCTCAATCTGTCCTCGAGTAATAAGGAAAACGTAAATTCTAAATTTTAATTAGAGGGATGTACGAAACTTAGCTAATCCTCACCTATTTATTTCAAAGTTTAGTGCGCCTTAAATTTTGGCATGAGATCTGAGGCGAGGATTTTATTATAAACGAATTCATGGCATAATTCGGGGGTAGCGGGGGGCCGATTGGTCTCCAACGGAGAATGGGTCGCTTACGTGCGAAATTGATTAATTTTTGGATTTCCAAACAAAGTTTGAAGACGCAATGTCACGGTGAGCAGACAACACTGTTCTGTCTGCTGGCCAGATGCAGCTATTTCGAACGAAACTTCTTGCCAATTACATAAAACAATGGCGCTATTTTAGCCGGGAGATCCAAGACGATAACAACAAAAACCTTGTCAAAAATACACTCGCATGTTTTGCTTTGAAAGTAAGCGGTTTGAGTTTTCTCCAACTTGCCTGACTCTATTAAATTGCTGGGTATAGGACAGATACTATATACAGATGTATCCAATTTTTTTCGTTACACTTATGGTGTACATTTTATTTATTTTTATATATATTTTTTATATTCCACAATGTAACTACTTAAACAGATTTCAAATTAAAAGTAGGTAGTTTAATTGTGTAAAATATTCATGTTCTATTAAAACTTCAGTCAATTTTACTACATAATGTAGAGATGCCAAAATAGTTTAGTCATACATATTATTATACATATTATGTTATGTATATGCACTAATCAAAGTTATGAAACTTAATCGAATTTGTCAAGCATAGATTTAAAAAAGAACTTAACAAAAAGTGATATGATGTGACTAACAAAAATTCTCAAAAGAAAAATATAGATATAAAGGTCATTATTGTTTATAGAATAACAGTAGTTGACGATAAAATTTTCTTGACGGGTAACAGAATTAATCTACAAAGATCACTTGAAAAAAATAATCAATGTAAAGATCTTGCAGTAAAAAAGCAACCTCAAAACGACACAATAGTTGAAGGATACAAAATTCTTGGAGAATCATTTGGATCTAATTATTGCCAACATTAATATAGAAAAGGTGAACATGAATAAAACCAAGAAGAAAATTGAATTATAAGTATAAAAAAAAAATTTAAAATGGCATCTGTCTTCACAAACATTATCGCAGAATTACCCCCATTCTCCCGTGTCAATAAACCCGCACAAACCTGTGAAAAACTTGGCAGACCAATAGGGTAAATATGGGCCGTTTCCTGCATCCGTGTTTTTGGTCCTCCGAGCCGAGTTGACCTCTTCAATTAGCCCGTCACAACGATCGCTTCCTTGGCACCTGAGAGCGTGCTAAATGTCTCCACACGCTAGAGTGCGGTCAAAACAGCACAGGGGGGCCCTAAAAATAAAAACAATACACACGAGGAGGAATTGCGGGGTTCAGAGCAGACGGGCGTTCCTCAGGTGAAGCAGTCTAATGAAATCAAATCAGACAAGTTTAGCGTCACAAAAACCGTCCCGGTAAAAATAGTTCGTTTGGCAAGTGTTGGATGTTGCCAACAGCAGGTTGCTCTGCGTTCAGTAGTCGACTTTCAAGTGCGGGAGTTCGTTCCGATACCAGATCGATACAATAATAAAGGGAAAACACAACGGGACTCGACGGAAAATTTAAAGGAAACGAAAGGGAGCGCGATTAGTGAAGTGTGGAAACCGTGCCTTCGCTTCATTTAGTGCCCTAAAAATCGCTTCGACATGTTTGGGCAAGGTAGCTTACTGGCACCCGCAAAAGAATGAGAATTTTGTAACTGTGTCACATTCGCCTCATAATCGCCTTCGCCTTCGCCACAACAAGAACCATCACCTCTCATTCTATAGCTGTGAATTTAACGCGACTGTGCCATTTGTGACTGAATTCTGTGACTCGAAACGTTACATTGTGATTTACGACCAATTTATGTCTTGCGACATTGTGACCTGTGACTCTATGTTCGTTTGCCTGACTTTTGCTTGCTCTTCTTCTCTTCCACTAAACTAACACCTAAATAACAACAGTACCGTCTTCTGTGGTTGAGTTGTCGTGGCCATCACTCAGCTCTCACTTTCACTTTTATCATAAACTAAACGAGAGAGCACGAAACTACAATGCCCATAAACACCGATTATGGCGTGTACTCTTCCCCCTCTTCCTACGTCTCATCCCTTTATCTCCCTTACTCCAACCATTCCTCCATCATCGCGGCCAATTTCCGTCCTTTTTCCAAGTTGGCCCAGTCTCGTCAGTTTGCAAGGGGGTATAAACCCCACTTGGCTACCATCAACGAATCCCAAGCTATATCCCCCATAAGGCGCAATTATGGTCAACAAATTCTTCTGCAATCCACCCCCAAGGTGGTAATGCCTCGCCCCATCAAAATTAACACTGCGGACATAGATGTCTCCTTCAACAAATACCGAAAGTACGACAGGACAAACAACAGATTGCAAAAATCCGAAGAAGATCAGAGTAGCAGTCCAACAAGTTCTAGGTTTTTGAAAAGTTCCACCGACACCTTTAGTCCTAATTCTAGCCAAAGCTCAACTTCTAATTCCAGATTTAATAAAAGTTCCAGTCCTGGTAAAAGTTCTAGCCCTGGTGAAAGTTCTACTATTGGTAATAGTTCTAGCCCTAGTAAAAGTTCTAGCCCAAGTAAAAGTTCTAGCCCAAGTAAAAGTTCTAGCCCTCACGAAAGTTCCAGTTCTGGCAAAAGTTTAAGTTCAAGTCCAACTTCTAGAAATCGAAATACTTCAAAAAGTCCAAGTCCATCAAGAAGCCCAGTTCAATTCACAAGTCCAGATAGATCAACAAGTTCAAAACAATCACGAGCGAATTTGAACCTCTCTATACCAGAAGGTGGCGAAGAACAAACCCTTAAAAGCCCAATTAGGCGAGATAGAGCTTTGGTGCGTCTACACACGATCCACAAAAAGAATAGTCCTCCCTTTAGGAGAGCCTGGAGGGAAAACTTCGTTCCTTCAGAACTCGACCCACAACGGTTTAGCAATGAAGAAGAAAAAAGAAGGAAAGCGGAGAAGAAATCGCCTGGGGAAACGTTGAAAGAAAAGTTTTTGATTAAAGACGATTCGGGCGATTCCGCGAAGGGGAAGCGTAGTCCAAAACCGTACAGACGTTCTAGTTCAAAGAAGAAAGAAAGATTACTTTCTTCTTCGGAAAAAGAGAACAAGACGGAAAGGGGAAAATGCTCAGAAGAAAGGAACTATTCACAAGGTCGTGACAATTCAGAAGACCTTAACAAATCACAAGATCCCTACCAATCACAAGATTTCTACCAATCACAAGATTTCTACCAATCACAAGATTTATACCAATCACAAGATTTCTACCAATCACAAGATTTACAAAGTCGTAACGCCTCACAAGCAACTAACTACTCAAAAGAAAAAAGCCCAAGTTTTCACGACATCTGCGAAAACATCACAGAGGGGAGTTTGGAAGAAGGTCTTAACCCTGGCCAGCCAGTGGAGATCCAGAGGAAGCAGAGCCGCCAATTCTCCGAAGACTTCTTCGACGGCATCCGGCGGAATTCCGCGGAAATTCTAAAGGACAACGTCCTCCTCCTGGGAGAAATGCTCAAAAACGAACAATTCCTCGACGGCCAAGAGGAGTCGCCTTCCAGGGCCAGCGTGAAGCGGAAGAAGAAGCTCTCAAAGAAGAAGTCCAACGAGAAACTCCAGATCTCCAGCGATTCCGAAGAAACCCCCAAAACAACCATCCAGAGGAGGCCTACGAAAAGATACAAACGCACTTCGACGGATAGCAGTGTCGGAAGTGTTCACAGCGATGTTGATCCGGAGACGGAGCAAGCTTACCAGGATGCTATTAGAGACATTTCCCAGGTAGAAATAGAAGAAATAAAGATAAAGCAGAAACCGGTGATAACAGCGACGGTGGAAGTAGACTTGCCGAAACTGAGTCTCAAGGCGGTCGTTGTAGATGATGTAGAGGTAATCGAGTCGCCGAAAGAGAAGAAGAAGTTCAAGTTGAATGTAACTGTCGAAGAAATAACAGATAACCGATTAGAAGATCAAAGGCAATTAGATCAGATGCAATTAGAGGATAAAAAACAACAACACCAAAAAAATTTGGTCAAAAATCAGGAACATCAAATAGACTCGAATCAGAAAGGGAAAGCGAAATTAGAAAAAGATGAAAAAGGGAAAGACCGTATAGAAAAATATCAAAAAGAAAAAGATCAAATAGAAAAAGATCAAATAGAAAAAGATCAAATAGAAAAAGATCAAATAGAAAAAGATCAAATAGAAAAAGATCAAATCGAAAAAGATCAAATAGAAAAAGATCAAAAAGTAAAAGACCATATAAAAAAAGATCAAAAAGGAAAAATTCAAATAGAAAAAAATCAAAAAGTAAAAGATCAAATAAACAAAGATCAAAAAGGAAAAGACCAAATAGAAAATGATCAAAAAGGAAAAGACGAAAATCAAGAGGGAACCGTTGAAAAGCAACAAAGAACACCTTTAGATCAATTTAAGAAAGATAAAAATGCATCGAACGTACAAGGTAATTTAAAAATAGATAACAAGATGATTTTAGCACAGGATCCAGATTGTAATAAACATAAAAAGGAAGCAGAGGAATCAGATAATAAAGGACTAAAATTAAAAAATTTAGAAAAACACAACATAGCACAAAACCTGAACCAAGTTCCTAAATCGAAACAAGCTTTATTGGCCCAAGTCCACAGGAAGAACAATCAAGGACAACTGGGTCAAATTTTAGAAAAGAAGGAGGAGCAGGAGGCATACGGCAGTTTGAAAAAGGATAAGCTTAAAGTGGGATTGGGGAAGGATACAATAAAAGACAACGTAGTTAAAGGGGTTGGAATTCTAGATAAGAAAAAAGACAATAACATTCCAATTCTAGACAAATTGATGGCTTTGAAGAAGGAAGAGGAGACTTCTGGTATTAAGAAAACTAGTAGCGATGGTGTTTTGAACAAAGCAAAGGTTCAGGGGGTCATTAAAACGAACAGCGAGTCAGATGTTAACAAACAACGGCTTGGGGGCAAAGAATTAGGAGAGAAATTAGAATTAGATGAAAAAAAAGGCTCAGGATTAGATGAGAAAAAGGGCAGAGGATTAGATGAGAAAAAGGGCAGAGGATTAGATGAGAAAAAGGGCAGAGGATTAGGTGAGAAAAAGGGCAAAAATAGCGCTGAGAGTCCGAGGAAACCTTTAGAAAAATATGGACACAATAGGGCGAAAACCGCGTTGATAGACAGGGACAGCGAAATTAAAGATTCGCTGGAAGTCCGAAAGAAGGAGAGAAAGTCTGAAAAGTCGAATGAAAAGCCTAAAGAAGAGAATGCCGTTGAAATTGGTAAAGAAAAAGAGGACTCTGCGTCGATGGCGTTCAAACTAGCGTCGAAGGAAGAAAACGCTAGTGCGGACAATTTCTGGGCTCAATTAGGGAAAAGTGGGAGCAGTTCGGACATTCCAAGGAATAGAAATGGGTTGTTCCTTGCCGATAGGGTAATGGGGAGCAGTGAGGAAAGTTTGGTGAAAAAGTCTGATAGTAGTGTTGCCGTTCCTACCACTCTTAAAGAAGAGGACGAGGCTGAAAGGAACAGTTCTAAGATATCCAAATCCAAGTCGATGTATGAAATTCCTACTGGTGCTAAAAAGAAAGAAGAAAAGCAACTTGGGAGGAAACAAGAAATGCAGGAAGGGAAGAAGGTGGAGCCTACTAAGAAGGAAGAGCAATCGAAGAAGGGCGTGCAAATAAAGAAGGAAACAAAGAAGGAAGAGGAAGCAAAGAAGGAAGAGGAAGCAAAGAAGGAAGAGGAAGCAAAGAAGGAAGATGAAGCAAAGAAGGAAGAGGAGGCAAAGAAGGAAGAGAAAGCAAAGAAGAAAGAGGAAGCAAAGAAGAAAGAGGAAGGAAAGAAAGAAGAGGAAGGAAAGAAGGAAGAGGAAGCAAAGAAGAAAGAGGAAGCAAAGAAGGAAGAGGAAGCAAAGAAAAAAGACCTTAAATTAAAAGTGTCAAGATCTAATGCCGATGAACTCGCTAAATTAGATTTAAAAGTAGATACTGAGTTGAAAACCGAAACAAATCTTAAAACAATATTCAAACCTAAAGTAGAAACAATTCTTCGAACAGAAGAAAAATTAGAATCTGAAAAAAATAAAAGTATCGAAAAACCAAAAGAACAAGAATTATCAAAATCCGACTCGCCGACGAATGTTTTGCTGAAACCAATAATTAAAACGGGTCAACAAAAGGCAACACATGAAGAAAAAGGCGAGCAAAGAGATCGACAGAAACTTGAACAAAAACCACCGGAAAAGAAAGACCTGACGGAGAAGAAAGTCACAATTCGGGATGCAAAGGTTACTAAAACTGCTAGTAATGAAAAGAAAAAGATTGAAATTAATGAGAGGAAAACAGGAGAAAGTGATGAGAGGAAGAAAACAGAAAAAAGAAGTGAGAGTAAGGTTAAAGAACCCAGTTTGGAATTGGGTCCAAAGGAGACGAATCAAAGTTCAGAGAACTTTTGGGCTGAAATTGGTTCCAGGGAGAGCACTTTTGTACCATTTACGGAAAGGAACTTGGAAACTTGTGAAGTTTTGGCAAGGATAGCGGAAGATAATGTTCGGCACAATATGGCGTTCACGATGGCTCAAAAGGACGAGCTAGTCAAGACGATTAATCGCAACAAGGAGTCAATTAAGATTGAAAACGATGGCAAAGAAGAAACGATTCTGATGAAAGGAAAAGTCGTTTCGAAGCGGTCGCTCATCCTCAGGGCCGGGAAGGTTAAGGATTCCGATTTGGAGGTGTTCAATGCTCCCCCAACCCCCGAACCAATCCCAGATCCTGAATGTCCTGAAGATCCTGAAAGCTCAGATAATCCGGGTTTCGTGCCGCTTCAATCTAATCGAATTTCAGGGTTTATGAACCCCTTCAAAAAACCCGAACAGCTGGAAGTTTGTCCAGTGGAGATTTACGCTACCCCTAAGACCATAAGGGGTAGGCATATTCCCAGGAGGTACAGGCAGGAAGTGCAACCTGTGCAAAGTAGCAGTGAAGAAGACAGTGAAGAGACTGAGGATTCTTCGGAGGAGGAAGACTCGGAAAATGCCACTTCCGGGAAAGTTGGTGCAAGTACGTCATCCAATGACTCCGGCTTTGATTCCTCCGCTCCGAGTCATAAAAAGAAGGGTTAGCTATGATAGATGTTTTACGTTAAGTGTCGAATTTTGTTTCGAGTTTTTTGGGGTTGTTTTGTTTTATTTTTGTTTTTCTATTGGGTTGAATGATAATATCGTGCGGATTTTCGATTAGTTAATTTTAAATTATAATTGTATGCGTAAAAATGTTTAAAATTTTATATTAAAAAAAGCAAGACTTATCGTTCGATCCATTATGTACAGTCAGTGGGCATAAGACATAGTCGTATACTCACTGGTACAATTGTATTTTTTTAAGAATTGTTTTCGTGGAATGAATTAAAATTGTCTTGTTGTTGGATTGACGTAGGTAATGATTTTGAAGAAAGTTATAAGATACTTTACAAATAGAATTGCTCAAGATGAGTGAATTCAGCTTTTGTTATTGTTAACACGATCTCCCGCGAGCATTCATAAAACCCGGGATTTGTTATCATTAGAAAATCTTTAATGTTGAAAATGCCAACTTATGAATGTCGAACGCGAGGACTTCAAGGTGGCGAAATTATTCACTAGATTGGCTTAACATCATCAATAATGGCAATAATTGCGGGTATTTGGCAGCGGTTTTTGGAAACGACCTTCTGTTCTTCTAATTTTAAAGATCTGTGCGAAATTTAATTTTGTAGGTTTAACAACCCGATGTAAATAACATGTGCGTGAATAAAATTCAAAGTCTAAATAATTAGCGCTGCCATTCTGACTTTCGGTTACGTTCGAAATGACGTTCGGTGCTATTGCAGTGACGCGTGGGAGGCGACAAAACAATAAAATTAAAATGAAATTTGGAAAGCTCCATGAACATTTTATGGGTTGTATTAAAATGCCGTTTCTGGCTTCCTGTGTTAACAAATTTAGATGGCATTCGGGCAAACGTAAAGTGCTGTTGTGTAATTTTTCGGATTGTTTTAAAATTCTCGAGAGTGCCACCTTTCGTTCGAGTTATCACCAGCCCAAACAAACAGACGCTGGTGGCTCGAAAATAATACTCTGACTCATCCATGCACGCAAAGTAATGGCCACGCAAAACAAGACAGTTATTAAATTAGATCCGATATGCCAACTTTGCCATTGCTACCTCCACGATTCAGCAGGCTGTGCATTTATTATGCTGTGCATTTATTATACTGTGCATTTATTTATTGCATTGCACGAGCGAACTCATTTTGACCTGAAGGTTCTTGATTTTTCAAATTCAGAACAGGTTTGTAATTGCCCATAGTGCTCATTACATTGAGTCGCGTGTGTTATAAATTGGCTGTTTATAAGCAAAAGCCAAAAATCCTATCGTTTATTTTGATCAATGTCTCCTTATAATTTTCAAACACTCCTATGGCAATTTATCAATCATTACTACTATAATAAATAGATTATGAATAATAATAACAATAGGTATATACCTAAAATATACGTATATGTATTATAAATAATGATTAGATTATAAATGATGAAAATTTGATATATAAATTAAATAATATATCATGCCATTTGACGGTTATTACCACTTGTGCAAGTACCTAATGTGAAATTCCACAGTAAAACAAAAATAAGTTTTACACCTGTTTTACGTGCGAACGATGCATCAGTCACCGATATTTTCGCGTTGGCATTGTTTATTATTGCTTTGCCATGAATAATTGAGGGAAATATCGTCATAAATATTTACATTCCGGGAGTAATTGGTGTTTGTTACACACCTTGCTTGCTGATGGAGACCGTTCAATGAAGAGATATGGCTCCAACGGGAACTTAACATAAACTCTTTTAACTCTTCTCACGTAATTACGGAGTCTAGGCGATGAAAGTTGAGTTGCATTACGTCTGGACTTTGGCAGAACTTTGTAAATTTGGGTTGTTATTGGCGGCGCCAACGATTAATTACGCATTATTGCCCCTGTTTTCGGATTGCAGAGTGTGACGTGAACTGTCACAAGAAGTGCGAAAAGCTGACTGCGAATTTGTGCGGGGTCAACCAGAAAATGATCGTCGAAGCAATTCAGTCCGTGAAGAAATCAGGTAATGCTCCAAATAGAAATAAATAATAAATAAAAAAATAAATAATACATCAAAAAATAAATAATAAATAAAAAATCAATAATAAATAAATAAATTAAAACAATAACTGAACGTATTCCGATTATATAGCACATAGTTTAATCCTTTTAGATATTTATATAGGTTTTAACACGTCGGACGAAACACTAATAAACTGTGTCAAAAGAAAGCAATACTCATTATTATTATTATGAAATTTCTATAGAAAAAAAAAATAAAGTGGCCCCTTAATTTCTAGTTTATTGACACCCGTCGCCGCAACATATGTCCCACAAGAATCCGACCGCGCATTATACAAAATTTGGCAATTTTCTGATTTATTTCGGGAGGCTACGAAACCCCGTGGAACAACGTAACACCGATCCTCACTGCCAAAATTGCTAAATCCTACTATAATGTACTACAACTGTGAAGTTTGTCCCGAACAATACGAGTCAAAATTCGTTATATTCCTTGTAGAAATTTTATTAAAGCGACAGGACGATGTGTCTTTATTATCACGCTTCTTTTATCTCATGATTTAGAAGTTGGCGTTTCAGATAGTCGGATTTTATGTAGTACAGGTGTATTGTTGTCTATTCTTCTGACTACTGTCAAAATAGTGAATTGCAAGTCTGAAAATAGCACGGGGAAAGCATGTGGGACCACTGGACTTATTTTTACTCGCCCAGAAATAGACCCAAATCAAATAGGTGATGAATTGTCGGCGGGCACGCTGAAGAGCTTATAATTGCTTTGAAATTACGTTATTTTTAAACTAGGGCCTTGTCGGAATGTAAGATTTTCATTTTATGCGTAACAACTTTAAGGTCCAGTTACGGAGACGAGAGTTAAATACGTGAAATTTGTAACGTTGACTTACAAGTATATTCAACTTTGGACGAGATAATCTGACATTAGTGAAGTTAAGAAATATTTAAAATTAAAAGTACATATTGGATTAAGTTTCTAGACTTGAATGAGTACAATCATTTGATCGATTGAATTTGGATAAGTTTGGAATAATATTTTAAAACAAGTTTTGTCACCCTTAGGAACAGCGGAAACAAGAGATTCCCCAACAGCAAACCCAGCTCATAACCCCGCGTTCGCAGTGGATCCTTTTGACGAAGAGTACCACCTATCGAGTACTTACACCAATTTCCAGAAGAGCGGAAGGATAACTCCTCCAGCGACGACGATACCGCGATTTAGGAAGTACACCATTGACGACTTTCATTTTCTTAAAGTTCTCGGAAAGGGCAGCTTTGGAAAGGTAAATAGTTTAAAAATTGCAAATGTACCTGTAGTTTCCTTCTCCGTTCATTTTGATCAAGTATTTTTTTATTTAAAGGTTCTATTAGCTGAATTGAAAGAGACGGAGTACTATTACGCGATTAAGTGCTTGAAGAAGGACGTGGTTTTGGAGGATGACGATGTGGAATGTACGTTGATAGAAAGGAAAGTTCTGGCTCTTGGGACGAAGCATCCTTATTTGTGCCACTTGTTGTGCACCTTCCAAACAGAGGTAACTAGTTCATCATCAGTATTATTATGATCTTAAGCCTATTGATCGGTACTATTCTTGATCAGTCCTATTCTTGATCAGTCCTATTCTTGATCAGTCCTATTCTTGATCAGTCCTATTCTTGATCAGTCCTATTCTTGATCAGTCCTATTCTTGATCAGTCCTATTCTTGATCAGT